>KN504812.1:35149-45675 GCA_000787155.1 Scartelaos histophorus
AAAAAAAAAAAAAAAAAAAAATGAGTACTTGAATTAAACTGGCCACTTTATTTGGTATAGGCTTGTATTAGCTAATAACCAAAACATGTACAATTGGTTTATCCTCCATACTTAGCTCTTGACAAAAGTTCTAGAGAAAGTTCCCTAGGTCCTGAAATGCTCTAGCCCACTACTCCTAACAGACTGCCCCAACAGCTTTGAAAGCTGGGTCAAATGCCACAAACAGAAATTACACTACAAAGCATTAATATGGCTTGTGAGTATTTAGGAAATAATTGGAATTTTAAAAATGGTAATTTATAGTTGAGAGAATTATAAGTTGAAAGTTGAAACTGTTCTGTAATGGAAGACTAAGGTACAAGTTATAGGAAAATTTGTTGCATTGACAGATCCTTCAGCTCTGAGTAACAAGTCATAAGCAGTGGGCAACTTCAGTGTAACTGGAAGGACCCTTCTCCAGATCTTTAATCAGAATCTTGGTCTGGAGGGCCTAGCTGGAGCTTTATCTAATAGTGCATGTTTTAACAAATATTAGTCTTGTGAAGTTAACATAAGAAAGCATTCCTACTAAAGCAGCCAGTGAGTTTATTTTGTTAAATAGAAAAATGCACTTCTTTTAGACAGTGAACTGTATGTATGTGGCCACAGAAATATGGCTTTTAATTGCACTTGTTTACATTTAGCTATATCTCCACCATTAGCATTTTCAGCCATTTTGTGTGTTGAGTTCACAAAAGCAATAATGAAATATGCTTCCATCATTTCACTATTATGAATTAATATGCATTTTTAGAAAAGCACAACTATGAATATAGAAAAAGCACATACCCTGGTAATTGCCAAGGCACATGCATTTGAATAAGTCAAATCTATTTGATGAGATGGAAATGTTACTAGATATTTGTACTCAAGTACCCTTTTTTCTAAAACCATATCTTGGCAAGGTGGGTCTTGGTAGTGACAGAAATAGCAAAAATAAAAGTATATACCTATTATAGAGAAAGTGGCATAATATTACAGACTTTATTTTAGAGACACCAAAGCAAATCATCACCTCTCTATTTATATACACAAATACTTTAAAACACCTTTAAGACAAATTGTGTTTCACACCAGGTGCCCTCCTTGATACAACTATGTTTATTTGTCCAGGCTTGGGACTGACTCTTACTGAATTAGCCAATGCAATATTAACCCTAACAAGTGTTGACTTGCTTACTTATTTTATTATTTAAATTATTTTATCACTTGTTTTAATAGGTGGTAAGCCTAAATTAGATTTTTACTTGAGTACACATTTTAAGTACTTTCCGTGTTTGTATGGAAAAATAATGATTGAAACCCACAGGATTGAATGATGAAACTTGATTCAGAATGCATGGAAAACCCATATTTGCATGAGCCAGCCTTATTGACTGTTCACATAACTTAAGCCAACACTACAAGCAATGTGTGATCCTGCACCACTGTGCCTGTCTGTGGATACTGCTAACACATATTTAGTGCTATTTCAATTAGTAAATGTTGGTCCTGAATGTTTGTTCTCAACTGAGTGACTGATAAAAATGGTAATTTTAAATCATTAATCATTTAAAAACACATCCATTTTATATGAATGTTGCATCAGTGGCACATGCTCAATTTTTCTGCAGATCTCATTAGCCAACTGATACCATCTATTCTTTTATCAAGACTATTGACTGTATGAAAAATAGGCATTGAATTATACATTTTTAACTAGTAAGTTTGATACCAAGGTGCATGTATTAACAGCAATATTTTTTCTGCTTTAAGCTTAGGCTATGTATTTAAAACTTTATACACCACTGATTTGTGAATGACAGATGTGAATAAAACAGCATTGTTGTTGTTCATTGAGTTAATCCAATCAGTCAGTGCATAAATGAATCATGCGTTCCACTTAAAATTGATCAAGTAACAAGAGGAGGTACTATGGCCGAGGCTAAGGAGGCCCACTGTATAGTATTTCTACTCTACTCACAGATTCTGGGCAATAATTAGACATCCAGGAATAATAATTTTAACTATAGCCTTCACAACACAAAGAAGACTTGATTTAAATAATGATAAAATAATATGCTGTAGGCCTACTTGTCAATAAGGCTATTACTAAGAAAATGTTATGTATTTTTAAAATTAGGAATCCATTGATAGTAGGTAGACTACAATTAATTTATTACAATTAATGTATATAATTATTCTGTACATTTTGTATCGCTTCTCTTTGTATTTACTTCCTTGTTTGAGCCAAGCCCCGCCCCTTTATACGTGACGTACGTGGATGTTTTTAAATGGGATTTTTTCCGCATGGCTCCAGGTTGAGAAGAGCCGAGACCTTTAAGTAGGACGGTAGTGAGTTATTTGTAGACTACTATGGCCTGCGTTACAACAACCAGGGATATTTAAAGCTTTTGTAGTTTTTAATGTGATGGTTTTATGACGTTAAGATGCTGTATATAAAGCTGCGCGGCTCGGTACGTGGGGTTTAGGCAGTTTTGGAAGAGTCTCCGAAAAATCTGACCGCGTCAGGATGGACTGTGAGAACTGGATGTCCACTTTGCCCGAAGAGATATGGGACGTCCCGCTCACCCATCTGGCCATACCTGGTACAGAACAATGCAGATTCATCTTTATGTTCTCTTTATGTTTTATAGAAGACTGAGTGGTGTTATAGCATGGACATGGCAAGTCAGAGTAAAAAGACATGGTTTATTTTTAGATTAGACTACTAGACACTACTATTAGACACTAAAAGGAATATGCATTAGAAATGATTTCTTGTTTTTGTATACATTTGCATGCATTTTAATTCTAAAACAAATCCAAATATTAGCCAATTGAAATTGATAATCAGTGATTCTGTTGTGCCTTTTCATGTTTCTAAAACTTTCTTGATTCATTTCATTATTTTTATCACTAAAATGCCACACAGGAAGCCACGATGCCATGAGCTACTGTCTGGACATCAGCTCTCCTCTGGTCCGCTCTGAATCAGACTGCTTCAGAGTCCTGGACGCAGTCTGCTGCTGCTTCACAAGACATGTCATCTTCAAATGGGCCACAACTCAGGTATGTGCAGTATGTGGAAAGATAATCTGATAATACAGGTTACAAGTGCCAAAATTTACTTCCTGGATATATTTAAACCACATTTACAACTGTTCTAGTCTGAATTCAATGTTTTGTGCCAGTTCATATAAGTGTCATAGAATGCTTCTCATATTAAAAAAAAATCAGTTTGCTCTTTTTTCATAGCATTTGCTTTTTCATTTGCTTAAAACCAAATATTTTACCCTTTAATTCTTATAGACATGGACATTACAATACATGCATTATTTTATTCTATTTTCTTTACTTTACTTTTTATTTTATATTTAGGATAAAAGTATTGAGGACCAACTCTCTTTGGGCGTCCGATACTTTGACCTGAGGATTGCTCACAAACAAAACGACCCTAGTCCTGACCTGTACTTCACCCATATACTGTACACACACCTCACTGTCCTGGTGAGTCGCTCACCCAATCATCAGTTACAATTAACAATAAAACAGTCTTTAACCAGCCATTCTCTGAAACAGGAAACTCTGATGTCAGTTGCTGGATGGCTCAAATCTCACCCAAAAGAAGTGGTTATTCTTGAGTGTAGCCATTTTGAGGGGATCAGCGAAAAACTTCATGAAGCTTTTATTTTTTCCATTAAGAAAATATTTGGATCCAAACTCTGCCCCAAAAAGGTACATTTTCTGTTTGTATTCGTATAGGTTGAAGGAAAAACATTTTGAGGCACTTTTTCCTACTTTGTGCCAACAGGAGGCAGATATTTCTTTGAGGAATCTTTGGGCGTGTGGATACCAGGTTATTCTGTCCTACGAAGACCAAATCGCAGCAAAACACCCGGAGATGTGGCCGGGCGTCCCGTACTGGTGGGCCAATCAGAAAACGGCAGTAGAAGTCATAAGATACTTGGACTGGAAGAAGGAGCTTGGGCGACCGGGTAAGATCAATCACCCCCTATTACATTTCTTTTAGATCTGTCAAATCCTATTATCAGTGAGGAATGCATCATAAACAACCTTATAATTTATTAGTTGGGCTTGAATTACAAAGCATTACACAGGGTTAGGCATTAAGTGATTCACTATAGATCGAATGTTTTTTAGCCTCTGATTTAGATGTTTTTCTGCAGAGGGTTTCTTTGTGTCTGGCCTAAACCTGACAGCTGACAGGTATTACATCACCACTCACTTGAGGGATTCGCTGCGCACCTTGACTTTGAAGAACTGGGAGTGCCTGAGGTCCTGGGTAGAAGAACAGGTTCCTGGATCTCAGCACCAAAGTGTAAACATAATTGCTGGGGACTTTATTGGCCCCATCCCCCTCTGCCCAGTTATTATAGGACTCAACCAAAAGCTACTCAGAAAAAACAAGAAAAATGGCATTCATTAGCTTTTAATATGTTTTTAAATGGTAATCTGGGTACTTTCCATACACAGTGATTGAGCTTGCCTTTTTTCCCTTATTAATTACAGTAAAATAATGTCTATCCTATTATATATATGCATGTTGGTCACAGAACTCAGTAGCATTTTGTCTGTTGTTACCATAGATGGTTTGAGCCAAATACCTCCATGAAAGAAAAGGAAAATAAAAGAAAACCTGAAAACTTTCTAGTTTACTTTAGTTTATGTCAGTGTTTTCAGGGTTTTATGTCTTCCCTTTTCTGGATTTATTGGGTATGACACTGGCATGTTCTAAGTATTACCTCACTGTGGCTGAAAATAACAGGGACTTTATTAGCATCATGCGTCACTTTGTTATTTTATACCTACAACTGTGAATTAATGAAGCTCTGACTTACAAATTGCTTCCTAGTGTGTGGTGATCTTAAAGGTGTTATAGCGTCACACCAGATGCCCTACCTCGGTGCATTTAGCTGGTTATACCTTGCATTATTTATAACCTTTTCTTCAGTTTATCTCAGATTTTTTAAAAAGAAAAATTTAGACAGGAATAATTTGTGTCTTCCATTTTATATTTTTCTGACTTTTTAAAACATATTTTGGAAAATTTTTAGGCTCTACTTGGCAGTTCAGTATTGCGGGAAAGAACCTTCATGAATATATCTCTCCACATTTGGACCATTTGTGTCCTGTTTCTGCTTTGGTGTTTTAATTGTATTTTAAAGTGTTATACGGGAACATTACTGTGCACCGAATAATGGTAACTATGCAATAATCTTATGTGAATTACTTTTTGTACAATTTGGAATAAAAGATGAATGAAATAAATCAACTTGTGCCATAAATTGGTTTTCATAAATTTATTTTACAAAAAGAATCTTCTTTAATTCTTTAATGTAATGTAAAGTTTTCATACAATTGTATTCATTTGGCTGCTCCCCTTGTAATTAAAACAAACCAGTAACATGGTGATTAGATGCATTTAGTCAATCCAACATTCATCAAATGATCAGGCAAAAAATGTTCACCTTTGACAGGTGAATATCTAGATCTCTTCTTGGAGGCATCGTTACATTATTGTATTGTGCAATGTGTAATGTCACAATCATATTCTAGGGTGGAGGACTGAGCATCTTTTTCATGTATTAACAATTGAGCAATGCCTTACACAGACATAAAGTATTTGTGATGTGTCTCATTACCTATCTGCCATCTTTGAACAGCTTCTTGTAGCGTCCATAAGCAGCATTAGATATGATGACTTTGACAACAGCTGAGCCTTCGTCTGCGATCACCTCCACATCCTGAACTGTGGCTTCCTTATACAACCAACTGAGAATAAAGGATAATAAAATAAGACACATTTAAAAAGTGGCTGAGTGGCAACACTCAGGCCTCACAGCAAGAAGGTTACGGGTTCGATCCCCGGGTCGCCCGGGCCTTTCTGTGTGGAGTTTGCATGTTTCCTCCCCGTGTCTGGATGGGTTTCCTCCGGGTACTCCGGTTTCCCCCATCAACCAAAAACATGCAACACTCTATGAACAGTGTACAACAAGGGAACGTAGGGGAGTCCCTCCCTCCTGTGGGCTCACCACCTGCAGAGGGGTTCATAGGGTCTGGGTCTGGTGCACAGAGTAATGGGCAGTGCTGCCCCCGCGACCCAGCCGGATTAAGCGGGAGAAGATGGATGGATGGATGGACATTTAAAAAGGTACAAGACTGTAAATGACTTAATATGCTTACTTAAGCTGTGGAGTGCTGAGGTCCACTTTCAGATTCAAAATATGTTTTCCAGTCGTGTTCAAAATCTCCTTCTCCACAACTTTTTTCAGCTGAGTCAGTCCTTGTTCTTTTAAGGCAGATACTGGCAAAACTTTGGGCTCAGTGGCCTCATAGCTATAAACAAAGCAGAAGTGGTGACTTATATGGTGCATATATTTTTATATTGTTTTCAAATTGCAAAAGCCTCTGTATTTAAGAATGGTGACTCCAAAATTCACTTATATTATCTGTACATTAGTAATAAGTTTCAATTATTTTCAATTAGTTTCCACCAATTTTCAAATTGATTAAAAAGCTCATGTTTGTTGGCACATAATAGTGAAAACAGTTTGTTCTGGGAGTACTGGGAAATAAAGACAATGCAGGTTTTTATTTTCCCTCAGGTGAATCTGTCTTGTGCATTTTGTATTATTGTTTTTGTACATTTTGTGTTGTTTTGTTCTATTGAAAAAGTGCATAGGCCCATAATCTCATTATTCTACACCCAAATCTACATAATAAAGTTAAAAATATTGTTCTTCCTGTCCCTTGTCTTATTTGAAGTCGACTGAAGCTCTGGCAAAAGACTATTAATAAATACATATAAAATACAATTGTATTAAACATAAAAATAAAGTATTAATTTGCGGTAAAGGCCTTACGCATTAAAAAATCCTTGTTACTAATATATTTTTCTCTGTGCTGAGGTCTAGAAGACTAAATATGAGATTTAATGATGTGAAAGGATGTGAAAAGTAGTTGGTGTGAAAGTAGGATGGTTAGATAGAGTGAGATGACTCCATATAAGAATAAAAAAGTAAACTTAATTACTTCTCAATGAGGTCAATCTTATTGTGGACCTCAATCATGGAGTTCATCAGAGCATCCGGGATATGAAGGTTTTTTAACACATTCAGCACATTGGCCTTCTGGTTTACAGTCTCTGGGTGGCTGATGTCTCTAACGTGAATGAGAAGATCCTGTAAAACGTCAAAATGACAATTGAATTAGTGCGTACATCAATCAGGCATTATATTATGATTATAAATGATCTTTCAATCAAAACAAGCCATGAAGGTCTTGTGCTCTGCTAAAAACTTTTAGCAATGTTACAAAGTTGTGTCATTCACGTTTGAGTAGTTCTGTATATTTCTGTACTCTCTAAAACTCAAAACTCTTGGCTTCACTTTAGTGTAATGTAATGTAATATTAAACAGCAATGGAGTAAGATCTGTAACAATGTTATTGTTGAAAAGGCCACTGGTCTTTACCAATGTCACTTATGGGAGGAAGGTGCATGCACACTTACCACTTTGATTTAAATGATTTCTAATTTAAAAGAAGATATTCAATAAAATTTAGATTTTAAATACATTCACATCCTTAATTGCCAATTTTAGCTAAGGGGTACTTGGGACAAAATGAAATCTACAGAAGCATCTTAGTACATAAATATATTATACCATATAATTATGAACCCAAACAATTGTGATAATGATTTTTGACTGACACATTGATCAAGGAGAAGTCTTAACTTACAGAGTGCTTTATATCCTCGAGGGTGGCAGAGAAGGAGTCTATCAGCTGATGGGGCAGTTGTGACAGGAAACCAATAGTGTCCACGTACAGGACGCTCATGCGGCTCGGTAACTGCCCCGCATGAACCGTGACGTCCAGAGTTGCAAACAGCTGGTTTCTGGGCTGAAGACCAGTGTCACCTGTCAAAGCTTTGATCAGGGTGGTTTTTCCTAAACACAATAAGATTATAAAAGAGATCCACGAGTAATGTTTTAAAACTAGACAGAAAATAATTATTGCACATACTTTTAATTAAAAAGTATGTGCTCATAATCACAACTGTCCCCGTTTTAATTTAAAATCATATACAAACTAAAAAAATCTCCATTTATCTGAAACTATTTGTGTGGTATAAATAACAATATGTTCTTAAAGTTTCTTACCACAGTTTGTGTATCCTAAAACAGACACTACAGGGAACTCTTTGTGTTTTCTCTGGGAGCGCAGGAGGTGCCTCTTCCTCCGGAGTTTGTCCAGAGCCGAGCGGATCTTCAGCTCTCGCTCCTTTAACAGTCTGTGCTGGACCTCATACAGAGTTTCACCTGAAACACACAACCAGCCTGTAAAAGTGGTGCACACATTCAGGAAGAATATATGATAAGGATATTTTGAGAAGTTGATTCCAGAAAATCATGAACTCGAATATTTTGATTCAAGCATCATAAGAAAGTAAAATATTCTCTAATTAGAACATTTATTGTGCAAACAGACAGCAAGGCATAAGAACTTCTTTGACATATGGATACTGCAGTTGGTCATAATATAATAAAAGATCAAATCAGTTGTGCAACCCTATTATTTCTACAGTTCATTAATACCGTGATCATTACCTGAACCACCAATGTACCTCGACCCTCCACCTTGCTGATCCAAGTTTGCCATTTCATTCTTTAGTCGAGATCTAGAAACATATCAACACATTATACATCAAATAAGCAATTAAAAGTTACTGTACTGTAGTTACTATGGGGCAATACCTTAACAATGGGATTTCTGCCAGTGAGATCTGTAGCTTTGCCTCTTTTGTTTTGGCGTTGCAGCGGAAGATGTGCAGGACAATGGAGTATCTGTCAAACACTTTCACTCCCCAGGCTTCCTCCAGATCCCGCTGATGATACACATACATTTAATACATTTAAATATATGACAGCATGAAACCAATCTAACGTAGAAACAAACTAAGGAAATAAACTCACTTCGGAAGCAGGAGAGAGACGCTCAACATTGACAAAAACAGCAGTGATTCCTGGAGTTTGTCTAATTTTCTCTAATAGAAAAAGAGCAAAGGAAATATCAATAAATTCTATAGTGCATATTGCATAATTATTGATGCTGTCAGTGCTATGAGATACACATTTCTGTAACATAATTTTCATTTTACCCCCTTAGTGCATTTCATTTTTTCATTTCTATACACCCTTAATTTGTTTGAGGCTCCTGTTTTGATCACTTTATGAATAAAACTTCACAAATTGAGAGAGCACAAACCTGTAAGGGCCTGGAAGTTCCCTTTTCCAAATATTCTCTTCTTCTCTGGGGTTTTGGTCGAGAGAATGATCTTATCCACAACCCGCCAGTTCTTTAAAGTGCTCACAAGTCCCTCTGCCTCTGCCACCATCAGTTCAGCTGATGAATGAGAAATAAAATATTCAGTTAACAATTTAATATTACCGAGCAAGTCAATTATAACTTTGTGTCATGTTCTGTGTAGATTGCTTCATTTCTACACAGATTGGTCTCAGATATGAACTCATAATCATCCCTACACCTCACACTTCATCAATAACACAAGTTGAATCCAGGGTTTTCCTCTTATGTCTCAGGTCATTCTGCTTTACCTGTGGTAAGATGCTGTTTTCTGCTGCCCCACTTCACATCGGGGTGGACAATATAGACCCGGTGGTGACTGTCCCCCAAACCCAGGGGCCCCTGGGTCTGGAACAGCTCCTCCACTTCAGTGTCCGGGAGGAGATCTTCCTCCTCCTCTTCCTCCCGCCCAAAGATTCCCCCATCAGTGTTCTTGAGTGCGGGCACAGACAGGCCAAAGGGTCTAGTCTGCACATGTAAATACCCTGTTAAACTTAGGTCTGTCTTCTTTAGGATGCTATTGATGAAAAGTGATGAGTGGGGAGTCCAGTAGATTGAACAGACGCAATAACTCCGTCTTTGCAGGAGATGTGTGCAAATCCTCACCAACGCGGACATTCTGGACAAGGTAGAGTCCAAGGAGCGGCTTTAAGTTTCATAATGTTCCATTTGTTTCACAGATTTACGTGTATTTCGCCTCTTTCATGGTCCACACGCGGTTTGACAGCTCCAGTGTTTACATGGGAACTTCTTCGCTGAAAGGTGGAGAAATGTACAAACACGCGCACTGCCATCTAGAGTACGTTTGGAGTAACACCACCTCACGTCTGATTCTATAAAGTACACTTTACACTTCGTTTTTGATTGTAATTGATCCACGCATTAACGCTACAGTAAAAACTGGGCTATATTCAGGTGTATTTTTCCAAGTGTGGCCTACATGTTCTTCATTTCTTTCATTATCGTTAAGTCGGATTTTTTAAATGCGGACATTTGGTTTTGATCATAGACTGTATTTCTATGGTTTTGATAAACCACGGTCTGTCTCCTCTATATCTTTGCTTAAAAAAATTGCAATTTATGTTTTTTTTTTTTTTTTTGCCTATTTTTTTAATATT
>KN504812.1:45687-87293 GCA_000787155.1 Scartelaos histophorus
TGTAAATTCATAGAAAACACCACACTTCAGGACCAAGTCTTGTGTTTTCTATCGATTTATATTAATGCACACGATTATACTGCGCATGCCAGCATATTACGCAATGGAATAACTGGTACAGGTGAAATGACCTGAAGACCCAGTTTTGCGTAAAATCACCCAAATCCCCGAATGCTCATCACCCTCCACCTCAGCCTGTACGTGTGGGTGTGGATCCTGCCAGGAGCGCGGCCCATTGTGGAAAAAGAAGTCAGACTGGTCTCAAAGCTGCCGCCAGCGCGGGACAGCGGTGGGTGGCACAGGACAAGCCTAATGTTTACAGGTAAATCATTTGGGATTTAATACTGGGAGAACCTGCCGATGACGCTGCCCGTGAGACCCCACAGGACGCAAGAGAAACCGGTAAGGCGCACAGACAAGCCGCGACATGAGTGACAATGAATTCCTTATTTGTGAGTAACTAAAACTATGTCCAACATGAGGAAGCGGAGTTAGTCATGCGGAGTTTTCCACCAAAGTGTTGATTTGTGATGGCGCTTCAAATGGTTCATAAATAAGAGAGTGTTTCATTGTTTTTACGCACAGTTGCAGTCGGTCATGCTGGCGGCTCTGTGGAACATTGGACTGTTCTTCAGTTTCTTCCCATTTTGTTCTTCAGGTAAGTCCTGTCTGCTTGCAACGCTCTTTATTCACAAGGGAAACATCAGGTTATACAAAAATAGTCAATATACAGAGATTGAAAGCAGCTTAATTCCTTGCGATATTTGGTTATACATTATTTGGGTCATTTTATGTCCCTGTCTCAGTTTTACCTCAACATTTTTTATTGTGAATTAGCGATTTGTTTTTGCAGTATGAGTAACATGCATAGTGGCGGAAGTAAGTCTTTATAGTGTAGTAAAATGAGACACAGTCAAAGGATATTTCTTGTGTAGCAGCAGATATAGAAGTAAAACAAAAAAACTTAAGTAAAAAAAAAAATCATCATCAGGAAAAAAAACTTTGCACACTTGGAGCCACACATGCAGTGAAATGGTGCAGCACTTAAACTCAAGTACAAAATTAGATGTAGGTCTTCAAACTTGACTGATCCACAAAGGAAATCACTTGCAATCACAGTAGCTCACACACAACAGTACATTATAATAACAAAGAAAAAAATAGAAATACATTTTATTTTAATCTGTCCAAAGCACTTATTTTCAACATAATTTTGATAATTCTACCCTTCATTCTTTGTGTTTTCTCAGATAATGACTGTATCGTGGGTATTGTGAGCCATGCTGTGTTGCTGCCCTGTTATCATCAAAATGAACTCTTAAGTTTTCATAATTTATCAGTGGAGTGGAGGAGAGGCAATGAACTGGTTTTAAAAGCTAAATGGGAGGATGATGGAGATGTGGTCATTTGGAGTCTGAACCATGCTACAATCCCACGTAACGCTCCTCGCACTGGAAACTTCTCCCTCGAGCTCCCAAAAGTCAGTGCAAAAGAAGACCAAATGGTTTATAGTCTGTTTGTGACCTCAGTGGAGAATGGCACTGTCCCGCTCTGCTCCATGTGTTTCCGGACGGCAGGTTGGTCACAATAATGTCATTTAAATTCTGAACAACCATAAACACTATAACCACTGAGAGGCCATGGCCAAAGCACCTGTTAATGGCTTTGTGAAAATATTATGTGGGCACAGAAAAGTTAAGAGAAATTTGACCACAGCTACTCAGACTTAATCAGCTGTGGTCTGTGTTTGGACTTGAAATGGGCGAGGGATGTGCTGAGTGAAGGGATCCAAATATCAAACTACAATGTTGGACACTTAGATTCAGCAGAAAATCAGCAGAATATCAGTGTGACTAAATGCACTCTCACTGTGGTCATAGAACATAGTTTATTAAGCTGTACCTGTATGGCATTGTTCTTTAGATGGGTCACATTGTTGTTTGATAGACATGCCCTTCCAGACATGCTTAAACATGAAGCAATAACTCTGTGGTCGTAACATGCAACACCCAGGATCAACACGCAAGACATATCACTCCTCAGCCTAGTGTGTCAGGGAGTCAAAAGTACAGTGTGCACGAAGAAATACAATCAGTATATTCCTTTAGGAAACATAGCTATGATTTATCATTTATATTCTTTAAAATGCACACCACAGGTATAATGTCATGTTGCAGTGCACTAAACGATATTTCCATTGTTGATTGCAGCCCGGTTCAGCTCCCCCCTCCTCCAAAAAGATAAAACAAGGCACAGTAACAAAACTGTGTTCCTATGCCGGTCAAGTGGAGGTTTCCCAAAGCCTGAAGTGTACTGGCTCATAAACGACACCGAGCAGCCCCCAGAGGACTCTGTGAGGACGAACGCCACGCCCCTCCCAGACTCAAACTTGTACAATGTGACCAGCCTCCTCACAGTCAACATCTCCACAGACGACAGCGTGTCCTGCTCCATTCAGAACCAGTGGATGAACGAGACACTTACTTCAAAAAGTGAGTTTGGTTAATTTACTGATTCTTTTATCTAGTCTGTCAAGGAGGTTATACATTTTTATAACTTTTGTGGCAAACAGAGGATGAAAAGCACTGGGTCTATATAAAGAGAGAGCATTTACCTTTACCATTTTTACTTTGATATTTCCCTGTGGTGCCTATTTTACATTTTTGGTTGAAATTTAACTAATTATTGTTCTGCAATATGCATAATCATATTTTTTGTGGGCATAAGGTGAAAAAGTGAAATGTTCATTCATTCGGATCTATATACTGTAGATCTGTACTGTGTATACTGTACTGTATTTGTAGAATTGTAAGATCATCGGTGCTTGTGCAATTATTGTGCCGTTGATTTATCTGTAGGTGGTGCAAAAGACAACACCATTCGGGGGCGAGCGTCTGAGGGGATGTGGATGTTCAGCACAGGGTTGTGTGTAGCAGTGGGGATCATGGTGGGGGCGGGCGTGGCCTATCAGATCCACCTGGATCGCATCAGTAAGAAGAGGAGGGTCTTGTATGAATCTACAAAAGCTCAAAGAAGTAAGTGTGAACCAAAGCTTTTATTATGACCCAATTGTTTTGCAGTGCCAACAATGCCAGGCCATTTGGTCATAGTCTTAGTTATTCAGTCACCAAAAAACAGTGATATAGCCCACTGTTCTACCACGTAAAAGAGTAACTGGTAGGAATCGGTAGGAATTGAGTGCCAATGAAGACAGTCCTTTGTATTCTAAGTTGGTATGTCTAACTTGTACAATGTGACCATATATAATCTTTAACGCAAGATTATATATGGTGTTTTGTGTGCTGTATATTGTGCTTTAGTTTTTGGTTGTCTTCATTACAGGATACAAAAAGCACCAGTTTCTAGAGGAAACACAGGAAGAAGCACTGACGTCAAAGGAGACCTGTGTCTGACAATAAGAACTTTAAAAAGATATCAAAACTCACTGTAAATCAAAACTGGATACCTTTGTATTTCACTGGATTTACTTCATGGACTCATTTCTATAAACATGACTGTTGTTTATTGTTGTAAATTAAAATGATATTTTCTTTGTAATTATGCTCTCCTTTTCCAACATATTGGCCAGTATCCAAACAATCCTAAAACAATCATCACATCATTAATACAGTAATAATCAACCAACAATTACTGTACTTCAGCTTGTAGGTTTTTCAGAGTCAGAGTCTTTGATGCCTCCCATTGTCTAGTGTTGGTACCTGTCCCTGTGTAGTGCTCAGTTCGATTTGGAGATGATCAGTCTGTTGACTCTGGGACTGTTGTGACAGTGTAAAGGTCATTTCGTCGCTGAATAGTGATCGGGATCTGTTGTCGTATATCAGCCAAATATTGCAGATCTGAGGCAGTAAAAAGGACATATAATTATAATTTCCATTAAGATTTTTAAAATGTTTATTAATTATGTTTTCCATTTCAAAATGTAACTCACCGATATCTGCATAAATAATACCCTCTTCAGGACCTGCTTTTGAGATCACCTCTCCCCTGAAATGGCAGATGAAAAGATCTGTCACATAAATAATTAAGTCACTATATTTTTTTAATCAAGAATTGTTTTAGTTGTAAATCATGTTTTATCCAGTACAGGTACTCATCTATAGAGAAGAGTGTCTTTTCATTTGGGGTAGCAGTGGCTCAGTGGTTGGAGCATGAGCCTCTTACATTTTCCCCCAGACCTTAAGGTTAGAGGTTTGATCCATTCTCTGAGTATGATTGGGGCATAACTACTGTGTCCTTGGGCAAGATCTTTCATGCACCTTGCCAATTTGGTGTGTGAGTGATTTGTGGTGGTTGGATGGGCCCTTGGTGCAGTTTGGCAGCCACATTTCAAACCTAGGGCAGCTGTGGCTACAAAAGCATGTCATACAAGTCTATTTTAAGTATTATTATGAACTTACCATGGGTTTACAACTGTGCTGTGACCCCAAGCCACATAAGACGCAGTTTCATCTCTGGCCGGTGATGCTGTCGCCACATAAACCTGATTATCTACCGCCCTGTTCAACCACAACAACGATAATAAATACACAGATCATATTTCACAGGTGTGGTGCACTGAATCATCATACAATCAGTGAGTGTAGAAAGTCAGACCTGGCCCTCTGTAGGAGCTCCCAATGTGCCGGACCCGTCGTCATGTTGAAGGCTCCAGGGTAAACCAAGAGCTGGCAACCTAAAGACAGAAGAGTGTCCTGATGAAATGTTGCAAAAAACACATTAAAATTAAATGAATAAATGTTTTACCTTTCCTGCTATAAAGCTGTGCCAGTTCAGCAAACCTCATGTCATAGCAGATGCCAACACCAACTTTACAAAATGCTACAAAAACACATTCACACACATCAAAATAACAATGCACCCAAGGGCAGTGAAGAAAAATTAAAATTACACCCTCACGTGTGTCAAACATTGATAAACTGTTTCCTGGACTGAGCGTCTCTGATTCCTGAAAATGGATTTTTCCCGGCACACTGATGTCAAAGAGATGAATCTAAAATCAAATGTAAATCAAAGAATAAAAAATAAACTAGTGATCACTGCATTAACGGTAGATAAAAACCTTTCTGTGTTTGAGAAGCATCTGTCCTTCTGGGCCAAACACTGCACAGCTGTTATACAACTTCCCTCCATCTTCTTCAGGAATGGAGCCTGTAAAAAATAAGAGTCAAGAGTCTACGAGTATAATCATCTATGAGAGCTTAGTGCAAGGGATAATACAGGAAAAACATTTATGAAGCATGTGATAGCATATGTCAAACCATGTCAATCGGTGGAATATTTCAAATAATATTTAGTCAAATTCAAATAAAATTAGTTAATAAAAGTTAATTAAAAAACAAACAATACATCATCTCTTATCGTCTTTCCATACAAAACAAGTGTAAGTACATAAAACCACGGCTTGAAAAGGTGAAGAAACTGTCAGTTGTTTCTACCTCTCTTAAAAGGTTACATATTGTTTTCATGCCTTGTCATTTGTTATTTGTCGTTTAATTATAGTTGCAAGGTGACAAATATTACCTCCCACCAAATACACTTTATTTTCTTTGGCAATTTCTGAGAGCATCTGAGTGGACTCTCCTGGGATCCTCTCGGCATATGCAGAGAAAAAACTGGTTCCATATGGAGAGTTGAAGCACTCCTGTAATGAAAAACAATGTACTACCATCAATGAATGCTCGAGTATAATGCCAAGTTAAAGATGCTCTAACTTTTCTGATAGAGGATTCATCACAGGCTTGTCTCAATGTAGATGTTATAGCTTTGCCTGTCTAACTTGGTTTATTGAATGTATTTGCAACATTTAAACTACAAGTCACAGCATTATTGGTTTAACACGAATTATTACAGATCTTTAGCTTATGGTGACAACGTGTACTATTTCAGCTACAGTACACGCCTCCTTCAAATACAGTATGGTAAGCAATGCAATTACAGTGTGTACTTTTTGTATACAGGCTACAAAATGAAAGATGTAGAGCAGTGTGCAGAAATGTAAGTATGCACCATCTTGAATCACTTGTTGCTCTAATAATTGGTATTTATAGGCTACTTAAAGTGCACCTCCTCCACACTGGCTCACCGGTAGCAGCACCACCTTGCCCCCTTGTCCCGCCGCCTCCTTCACCAGTGCCCGGGCTCGGCTCAGGTTGTCCGCCTTCACCCCGGTGACCTGCAGCTGGACCACGGCCATACGAAACTCTACGCACACACAAAGGTCAATCCTCCTGAACCCAAGACCGTACTAATAATTAACGAGAAACTTGTTTGATATTTCAAGCAATTCATGTTGTAATGTTGACATGCGAATAAACATAGATAACAATTAACACGATATGGACGTCATACTCACTCGACATTGCTTTAGTGAGCGTCGACATGTCATTTATAAACTAAATTCAGGCTAAAGGTTTACTAAAAAGTGGACAATTCAGCCATGAGCACAGGCAGACGGAAGTACTTCAAAATAAAAGTCTTAAGCGCTATATTCAGATACAAAATCTCACATTTGAAAGGTTTTAGTTGCGTTTTATTATGTAGTGATGTACTAAAACCTGGTGTGAAAATGTAAAATATGTTTGGTATAATTTAGGCTAATTACTGGGGTTGATAAACATATACATGATTATTATTCTGAAAAGAAAAGTAAGCACGCGTCCAAGGGAGGATCTTCAACAACCAATGATACTGTCCAGAGTGGGTATAGTGCCTGGATCATGGAAGTATAATACTATCTCTTATTATCTCTGCCTATTATCTCTGAGATTATGCGATTGAATCGGATTCTTTTCTTTCTTTCTTTCTTTCTATTTTATTTGTTTATTTCTATTCTGTGTCCACGTGATCCCTTGCGGAGATCAGAAATCTCGGATTGCTCTTGTTAAAGCTAAATTCTTATTACTTTCTTATTACTCTGAGGCCAAAAGTTACCAGGCTAGCACAACATTTTATAATCTTCTAATTCCAAAGACAAAACAGACTTAATAAATAAAAACTGGTGCAGTCAATAATGTCTATTTATTAAAAACAGAAATGCTTAGAAAATAACAGCAAAACATTAAGGTGCAAATTACACATCTGACATGTTGTATTTTGAGTGGTGACATCCTTTACCCAGTGATGATACTGTAATAATGTTAAATTCTCTCAGTAATTAAATACTGAACAGGATCAGATGAATGGGTTACACAGGAATGAAGAGACTGAATGAATACACTACAATGTTGCTGCTTATATTATAATCAGTCACACTATGGGTCCAGATGTTGATAATAATTTAACACAAGTTAGAAAAACAGGTCCAATCTGTCCAACTGTGCCTAATGGAAGATTTGAACATCAGATCAAGTCAAGGGTCTATGTTTGCGTACTGGTACTGGTAAAAATTAAAGAAAAAATTAGTTGGAAAGGTAGCAAAGTAATGAGATAAGTTGCCACTATGATTTCAAGAACATATTTCATTTCACAGGCATGAGGCTAAAGGCAACAGTGGCAAGCTATAACTAAATAACAGTGTTGCATTAGTTACAATGGACAAGGCGAAACACAAAGATATTAATAATCAATATTAATAATTTCCTTACAAATGCCTAACACAAAACCTCTCAACTTGCTTTACAGCAGCCCATTCATTTACAGTGGCCAATACAAGGTCTTAATTGGGATTAATATGGGAAAATACAACACTAATCTATTATAATGGAATGAGTGAGGTGTTACTGTACAAACCCTGGACTTGTAAAAGGATGTTGCTTAAATCAGAGCTACATCAAACTGCTGTGAGATGAGGTTTGGTTTTTACACTTAAAAAGCCGAAAATAAATTATATCCCAAGCTGCTGTAAAGGTCCGTGCTAAATATAGATTGTTTAAACATTATATACAATACAGTTATGAATTTGCCACTTTTGTTGGTGTTAAGGCTCCGTTTTTGAAAAAAACAAAGAACTGAAAGATGTTACACATAACTCAGAATTGTAGTTCCTATGTTTGTGAAAACTGGATGGAGGGACAGTTCCAGAGGAAACATTACAAATGCAACTAAAAAGTTCAAATGTCAACTGAACGTAGTATAAAGGACTTATACAGGCATTTTTGTGGGGTGATAAAACTTCTTGCATCTTTTTTGCCATCAAGACACATTCCCAAATAACGCTGACCCCGGCTCAAGATTGGGTCTATCAAGAAATCAACATTTGCTGGTTGGCCAAACAATAAGCAGTTGAATTCTGTCAAAGCAGAAAGGTTGAACAGTAGACAACAAGATGAGATTTTTAGTAAATCCCAGAAACAGATAACACAGGAGTCAATTTGACTTGAAAAGATCATACTCTGAAGTGTGGGGAAACTTCAAAAGAAGAACAATATCCAAAAACAGCCAGTAAAGTTCTGTCTGAAAACAATGAAAATAGTGAATTTTATGTTTAAAAAGGCTTGCCACTGGAGGGTCAAAACGCTACCATAAGGCCTGAAGAGAAGTGTTACTGCCAGACTCCCAGATTTAATTTTAGGTATTTTTGGATGACAGCGGAGCACCTTACAACACATACAGTCAATCCTGTAAGTTCTGGTCGAGTCCCCAAAACAGACAAACTTCATAGGGCTCATAGTCAACACGGCAGGGGCCTGTCCAGGAGGGAAGAGGCGGGCGGCCAGGGGAGAATGGATACAACTTTAAACTCCCCAGGGACAAACAACACGTCAGCTAGTTTTTTTGACAGGAACCCTTCATTTAGTGTTTTACGAGCTCTCCAAAGCATCTAGAACTTTCATGATCTGCTGCTTGATCATTTTTGTAGCATCACCGGCATTGGGTATAAGATATCTATGAGGAAACAGAAACAAGAAAAGCAGTGTCAGATATAACCTTAAAGGTATCAAATATCAAAAATTTCTTGTGACTGAAAGTGTGTATAAAACACAGGTACCTCTCCACAGCTGAGATCTCCACTCCGGCAGAGTTGTTAGTGCCAAACTTGAATGTGATGAGTTCTGGGTGCTTCTTCTTTGAGGTGATTTTGACGACAGAGTTCAGTGCTTGTCTGGACTGGATGTAAGCAAAACCTTTCCGAGAAGCAATTTCTCTGAGGCAGTACATGTGAGTGGCTGTGATCAACAGGTGGCTGAAAAACAGAGACATAAAGTGTCAATGAACAATGAAGAAAACGTGATTGACAATTACATTTTATTTGTGTCAATATACATTTTTTCATTATACAGGCTGACATTAAATTCACATTAGAATTTTTACTGTATGTTATGATGGAAAAAAAAATAAATGGAGGACTTATTTCCCAGTGGTGATTCTGTTGCTCTTGCTGTTAGGCAAACAGCAGCGTTCAGAGGACAAATCGTTTCTACTGTCATCTTTAGTATCATTTGCTAAGACGACTGAAAAGAGGAAAAAAAACTAAAACTTACTTGCCTAACTGCAGTGGTTTGAATTTTACATAACTTCACTAAACTAAAGAGCACATTCAGCACATTTCAGCACTGCTCTAGTCTAAAAAAAGAATAACAACCATTCCGCCTTAGTTAAATAAAACAATAAAGAGGCAGGTGATTTCGGCCACCACCTGTTCCAAGGATGAACCAAGGAACAAGTTTTAATAATGACTACGTTTAAATTAGTGACTGTCTAAAGGTTCTCAACAGCAAGTTTTTGATTTTAAAAATCAATAAGAGACTTAATCCTTGTCAGAAAATCTCAATGCAAAAAGTAAAAAGTCATGTCTGTATTATTAAAGATGTGGTTGTTTGGACAGAGCATGTAGTAAATGCGCTCACCTTGGAAACATGTGCCCAGTTTCCTTCACCTCGTTGCAGGGAATGTGGTGCTTCACATCAGGTTTGTTGATCCAAGTCTGAATATTTACAATCTCTTTCCTGTCGTCATCAGACATGGACGAGCTGTCAATCTCATCTAAAGACCCAACATTACATTAATATTAAAAACCATGAACCATAAAATTTATAAACAATAACATTTATTGACCATTCCTAATATGTCAGGGAATTGTAGAAATGCATTCAAGTTAAATATCTTGTAAAGATATCTTTACACTCAGATTATTTTGTTTTCGCCAATAAAATGTATTCAATTATAATTTATAATGTACCTGTGTCATATTCCTCCTCATCACCAATACTAAAGACAGGCTTGACTCCTCTGTATGGTTTACCAACTCGGTCACTGCTGCTCACATGCCTAGGAACAGGACAAAGACATCAAAATACTCTTATTATTTTGTCAAAGGACAAATACATGACACGAATGTATCCAGAAAGCTGCAAGAAAAGCCCATATTAATGCTGTTATAAAGAATGAGGTTAGGTGAGATGTAACTAAAATTATGTAACATATTAGGTACAGTATGCTGACCAGGGCGTCTTCCCAATTTAATTAAAAATGTGGTTCCAAATATTATGCAAGTTGAGATAAGTTGGGATAGCCCCGGTGAGCATATGAAACAATGACATGGGAAAAGACAGTCGTGTACAAACGGTCAAGTATAAACCAATGACTATAAGCTTCTTTTTACCACTAATATGCATCTGATTGTTAGTGAAGCATGAGGACAGTGCTGTGTAGTTTTAATATGAGTGAAAAGTGCATGCGCTGCAGCAGGGGACTGATGCGAGTCTACAGCCATGACATGCTGTGACCAACAACTTGAAGTCTTACCGATCTGGAACCACCTTCTCTGGCCAAGGCAGATTGAAAGATATTCTAGTATAAAATAAGGCAAATAAGGATACGTGAACGTAAAAACCCGCAATTAAATTTATGTTGGTCATCTTATATCCTATACCATTTCAAAATTGCATACCAAACTAATATATCCAATTAATCCATTAACATCAATAACCACACACAAAAAGATTTCAGAACTTCTAGTCAGTCTACAGCCCTGCAAGCATTTTTTACATCTGTGCTTAACACCAAAAACATATATGTATGTCACATACAGCATTTTATTGTATTCATTGAACAATTTACTAGTTTTTTTGTTGTTGTCAAGCTAAGTTAAAGGTGTTAAATATGTTAACAACCATGAAACGTGTTGCTTCAGGTAAATTTCTTCATTAGAAACCAGGAGTGATAAAGTGCACCTACTTGTCAACTGGGGCTGAAGTGTTCTCAATAAAACTAATCATCTTCTCCTTCACATTCACAGACTTGGACTTGAGGGCAAATGTCATTTTGTTCATCAAAGACTTGACCCCTTTGCTGTCACCAGGGCTGCACAACTCCCCCTGACACAGGGACATATGTCAAAATGTAAATACATGTACAAAACGTAAGATAAAACAAATATTATAAAATAGTGTTTACATCTACAGAGCTCAGGCTGCTGTGAGACCCTGAGGTGCTGACGATCCAGTTTAGATAAGAGGAGTCCAAGCCTTCAATGTTCATGTCCACCAGGTGCTTCTGGAGAGCTGCAGGAAAAAACAAAAAAACAAAACTTAGATACCAACATTTGACAATCCAAACAACAATTCCAACTGTCACTCACCCATGAAGCCTCCTTTGGCTATACTGACATATTCCTTGTTTTTCTGAAACACAAGCAGCAGGTACACTTGATTTAAAAAAAAAATATATATATATATAAATAATAAAAAAAAATCACTGTTTGGCTTTTATAAAACAAACAAAAAAAAACATAAAAACTGACAATAAGTAAATCATTAAATAGGATCCCATGTTAGAACTAGATACATACAAACAATTGAATCAAAGAAACATAAAACATAACATGTATCTGATAATTCGATATTATAATATAATTTGGGCAGAATAGGCAGAATAGGGGTAGAACATTTCTGAAACATTTGTTGGGTAACACATTATTCCGTTTGTATTTTTGTACTGAATATATTTTTAATAAATATATTAAACAGTCACTGTCTCAGTCTCTCACCTGTAAGAAATGTGCCAGCACCATGTTCATGTACATGTCCTCCTCTTCACGGCCGCTGCCCATGAAGCACAGATGCTCTCCGCTGGCAATGGACCCTGACTCCAGGGACTGTTTCTGCGCCTCCAATAGAGACTTCACTGAGAGGGCAAACTCTGAGGGGTTCTGCAGCATCTGAAAGAAAACACAACAATGGTGAGGGGGGTTCAATAAACTGTGCACCAAGTCTACTACTACTCACCAAGTCAGAGTCTAGGTGAAACGCTGTGGATAAGTGACCAGAATTGTACTGTTCAGCCGGCCGACAGTCCACGACAAAAAAACGCACTCCATCCTGTAGAGCAAAAATCTTCATTTGAACAAGTCATTTCATAAAGCAAAGATGTGACAAGATGTTGCTTTATTCTTTCACTGTCAGTTATACACAGTGGTTACTCTTTAATGTTCCTATAGCAAAAGTTTATCCTGCGCACTTGACCCTTCTGACCCCATATTTTGAGTGTGGTTCATGGTCAAGAGTAGCAAATGGAGAACTGGTGTTTTGTACTTGTTTTAAGTTAATGGGAAAAGTTGATAACCAAGAATAAACCCATTCAGACATAGGAAAAACATGCAAACTGCACACTGACAGGTCACATATGGTCCAGAAGTCCCAATCCAGACACACATAAACAAATGAAGTCAAGAATAACTGTCTCCAGCATGTTAGACTGACCTGCTGCAGCTGGTTGGCCTGCAGGATTTCAGGCACAGACACGGGGAGACACAGGGCCTGGCTGAGGTCCGTCTCTTCCTCTTTTAGGGCTACCAGGCTGCTCCCAAACAGATTCTGGTTCATCTGACACAAACAAAACCAGATCCCACTGAGCTCTTTAGGGTTATTCTTTATGAGCATAAAATCAACTGACTCACTTTTATTCTCTCTGTGTTACTGAGAGGTACTTGTGTTTTCATGGAATATATGTTTATAAATGTATTTGTCAATGTCAAGGTCATGTGTGTGTAAGCAAATATAATTACATGACTACAATAAGTTCTTCTACAGGTGCAGAAGGACATAATAAAGATTTTTAGGTCAGTGTATATTACTCTTACATTAGCTCTATTTTATTATTCATTATTAGAGCACTTAAGTATTGGTTCATATACTGAAATTATGATTTTTTTTTTAATCTGCACTTACCTTTCTGAGGGATAAAGGAGTTTTTGTCTGGTAATACTGAGCCAAAGAAAACAGGTCCTCAATGTCTTCACTTTCCAAAAGAGAAGGTGATTCCTCAAGCATTTCTGTGAGAAAGAAATGGTTTGTTAAACTGCAGGTTCTTCACATAGTAACGGTATATTATTATAAAACAACATACTAATGATGTCCTCTTTGCTGTCTGCTTCCTGTGCAAGTATGGATTCTCTGAGGGGACAAACAACAGATTGAGTGACACAAGGGAAAAAAGCATGTTTCCCTTTTGACCATTTTGCTACATACTTGGCATTTACGAGAATAACAAGCATGAGAAAGAATATCAGGAAGGGGTCCGTTTGCTGGAAGTAGTTGTCCCATAAAGTCTGTGTCACATCAGGAAGGCAGTGGCTGGAGAACAGGCTGCCCAGCTTAACACACAAAGACTTGAGTGTTTAACATGAATGAAATTTATTTTATACTCTTTACAAAATTACATAATTAAAGAAAATGTGTAAATATGTTTGGGGTTTAAAATGTATTTTCTTAATGTATTGTTTTAATGTTTTTACACATACAGATAAGTAAATTAGACATTCCAGTCCCTCCTAAAACTTGCTAATTCACTCCACCCCTTCTCTTTTTTGTGCTTTTATTCTAATCTTTATACAGTACTTAGCCCACAAAAAAGGTGAATAAGTATATCTATTGTTTTGATTTGTTTAACCTTACTAGAATATTTTAATGGTTAAAGATCTGGATCTAGTTGCGTCCGTGTGTACTACATACCCAGCTCATTGCGTAAGAGTCTGGTGTGATTTTCTTAGTGTCCAGGAAGGAGCAGAGTTCAGGCTCGTGGTACTGCAGCAGTAATCTAAACAGGTGGAAAGGCCGGCCTTTAGGCACACAGTCTCTGCAACAATAAGAACAAAAAACATATGTGACGCTTCTTTCTACTTGACATTTTAGATAAAAAAACATCTCATACTACATACCTGGGGATGTATTTGTTCATAAGAGCATAAAAGCAGTTGTAGAGGTCACTGCGAGGAAGTTTCAGACTCAGGAGTGGTTTGAGCAGGTGAGGAAAACTCAAGTCTGTGCTGAAAGTAACGTTACGAGATTTACAGTAAAAAGTGATGACAGCCTCAACATCAGCCTCCACATCTGCCCTCTCCTCCTCCAATATACCGAGCTGACCTGTACACAAGAAGATGTATACATTTGTTATCAGTACAGAGTGCAAAGTCTACAAAACATTTTAACTAAAAAGAAGTGCACAACCATGCAACCCTACACACAATTTCATGATTTTTACATGTTATAACTAAACTCAACACACTAAATATTCGGTCATTATGTATGCAGATATTGGAGGCAAGGTGAGTGAAGTATGTGTTGCCAGTACTAGGGGCAGGGGCCAATCTTTAAGTAATTGGGAAGTGAATGAACATCTCCACCAAGAAAACTACAGCTCCCCATCTTACAAAGGCAGTTTTTTTATTGAGCCCACTGATGTCTCCTGAAATTTTGGGACAGATTCATCCTCTGAGAACACCTATTTTGGGTCAAACTTGATCCTGTCCTGCTTGTCCTGTCTGTGTTTGAAATCTAACCAAAGCAACTTGTTCTTGTGATGCCCTTTATATTCAGTAGGAAAGTCTATCAGCACATTCACCTTTTTTACTTTTCGAATTTTCTGTATAACACAATACTCTAGAGCTTTATAAGCATGTGAGAAAGACAATGAAAAACACATCAATTCACAAAGAAAAACATTGGTAAACTCCATTCATTGGATTCATTTTTGTCATTTTTTTCCTGTTACAATGGTAATGACTCACCGATCAGCTGTTGACTGCAGTTGTGAATGAGCGTCTGTTCTGGTAAATCCAGGACACCGTCCCAATTTGACAAACTGTCACCTTTTCCAGAGACGTTTAAAGCAATCTGACAAAGAAAATAGAGGGAAAAACTGAATAAGAACACAACTATTGCTGAATGGCTTTTTCATTGTATTAACAAAACTAAATGGATTTTTTACACTCCTCTGGGATTATGCAATTTATGAAGAGGAGATTTACACATGTATAACAATCTATTCAAATGGAAGATAAATAGCACAATAGTTGTGCAAAGAAACACATTGCTACAGAAAAGTCATCTCAAATACAAACTACTAAAAATTTAATATGTTTAAAAATGTTATTTTGGGGGTGTGGCCCTGACTGCAGACTATCCAAGAAATATTCACCTCCTTGCAATCTAGGCATGCCTGCCTTTCCAGTCTGTTGACTTCTGCCAGAGCAGCTGTTGTCATCTTGTCACATTACGCATATTGTACACGTATACTAAAAATAGATACCATCTTTGGTAATATATGCAGGGACGAAGACATTACTACCAGGAAAAATATAATTACCTTCCACATCTGGGCTCTGTGTTGAGGAGAGGAGTCCTCTTCTTGTGTGTATCCTCGGTCCATCTCCAGGTCTGACCCAGAGTCCAAAGCCTCTGCCAAATCCTGGCTCCTAAATCAGAGTACATACATCACATTTTACACATGCCACAACAGATGGCACTTCCTGAATTTAATGATGGTTGATGATTAGTTATGGTTTACTATCTCTCACAGCTTTGACTATAATTAGATAATGAGACAAAAAGAGAATTTCTTACATTTATAAAGAAAAGCTGACTTGCATAAAATAGTATTTCCAAAACTAGTTGACGCTGGGGCTGACCACAATTTAAAAGGAAACTCCATGGCTAGTTTTGTTAGCTTTAGAGCTAACTAAACTGACCCACTGACGTCCGTAATACAAAATAAAATAATGGCCAGATTACATCTGACAGAAGCGTTTTAAAGTCCTCTTATTGTAATAAGCAAACATAACATTGTCATCTTGGTAAAATATCGTTAATAGAGATTAGCAGGTTAGCTATTCATCAGCATCGTACAGGTCTCTGGGATTAACATCTACTTTCTTTTCTCCCGTTGAAAAAGGTTAAGAAGTGTACCAATAACTGCGTAAATTATTCACTATATTAAGTGGTTATGTGACGAGGTTAAGGTGTGTATCGGTCTGTCCAGCAACATTATAATATCGATCAAAATGTTCTCACCAGCTCCTGCTGATCTGAGCTTCCTCCGCGGACTCCGCCATTGTTGTTCTCAGACACGTCAAGTGCCGTCAAACGAGTCATGTGTCGCGTACTCAGCAAAATAAAAATACATGACAAATAATGACAAATAATGTCATGACAGAACTATCCTCTTTATGGGATTGTCAGCATCACAAGCCTGAAACGTATTCACAATCAATTCACGCATCAAGACAATAAACTATATTGCATCTTACAGCAAGATACTAAAATAAAACAAAAAATCAATAGAAAGAAAATATCACAATTTTCAAGGACAATTTCAAGGAATTATATAACTTTATTATTAGGACTTTATAATCTTTCTTTTGGTCACCATACATATAATGAATAAAAGAATGTCAGTGTCTGTCAAAGTCAAATTTCAGCGGGTGATTAAAATATTTCCTATCTGAATTAATAAACAGCAAAAATGTATTATTTGGGTATGTGGAATAATGGTATTTCAATGTTATTTTGCCACAACAGTTCAATATTATGTCAAATTCACTCTTATAGTGTCAAGATATATTGTGATTATGTACCAAATGATACATGCTCAGGGCTGTGTCAAACCTCGGTCAAAGGTAAACTAAAAAAGTAAACAAAAAGTATTAATATAAACCAAATGTTTCATAAAAATAAACATTTTACTTTAAAGTAGAAAATAAATCATTTTCATTTAAGTGAGCTTGGATAAACTAGGGCTATCCAACCCCCTGTGACTTTTTCTGATGGGAAAACATTTCAAAAATAACTAAGACACTTAGCATTTTGAATCAAATCTTTTACCTCAGATAATCTTCTAGTGTTTTGAACAAGCATAGCATTTACATTGAGTGTGAACATGCTGCACAAATAGTCATAGTACCTACAGTACACTAACCTCCTGTAGGTATCTTTTAAATGGGATCAAATCCAGCATTACAATCACAGATACAATTGACCATTACTTTTGAGCCTTGCATTGGAGTTGTTACAATATGGAAGTATATGGACAAAACACTTGAATTGAGCATAAATTAATGAGCGAACAGTCCATTATATAAAGCTCTCACAGTATTTCCTGTAAATAAATGTGTCTCACAGAAGCCCCCTTTAAACTGGCTGTAAAAGAAATTCTTGAAGACATACTATGCAAGATTTCAAGATTAATGTCAGTTAATTGGTCATGTAAAATTAAGTGCTTAATAGTTTGAAAAAAGTTTCAATGTGTAAAAAAAAAAAAAAGATTTATGTGTTGCAAATATTTGTAACCTGCAACTTAAGTTTGTTTTGGATATACACTGCAAATTATGGGGTAGCACATAAATTTGATCGGCAAAATGCTACATTGTTTCCATGTAAATAAAAAAAAAAAACCTGACAAAAGGAAAACATTTATTTAATTTATAATTTCACTACAAATGGCTTGTAAAGTAAACCATGCTTGGTGGGTCTATTCTTTTTAATGAAATCTTGTATATTATATATCAGTAATTTCACACTACTGAGATTATGCATTGCAATACATGTCACTCATTACATCAACATCTCTCAGTCCTTTTCAGAGCAAAACCTGGCTCTACTATTCAGCTGAGGAATCTTCACAATTACTTTTCTTACAGTGCGCTATTTGTTACACTGTAAACACTGTAGGCATTTTCCTCCTCTTATCATTCAGTATCCATCATAATTTTCATTTAACAAAGCAAGTTCAGGCAGTCGCATTTTTACTTTAACACAGTTACGTTCAGCAATGAAGACTGGAGACTGGCATTCGCTTGGCAGACAGACTTTACAGAGTAGGAGGTTTCAGACCGTACTTCCGGGCCACTTCTGTCTGGGCATATGCTGCATCACATAGTGAATACAAATGGGCCATTTCCATCTCAGATTTGGCTAGGTTTATGGCCTTGTTGAACATGTCTATAGCCTTGTCCAAATTACCCCTGAAATAATAGGCAATTGTTAGAAAGACATCTTTCAAACATCCTAATTATTCATGGCGATGAGGTTATAAGCACTTTCCACCACACCACTCAAAGCACAGCTTATTATCACTTCTTATGCATGCATATGTGGACCTCAAAAGCTTTTTATACAATACATCTATAGTTGGGCAAGTCTTTTCCATCTTATAGACCATTGTTTCCCAAAGACTAGGTCTCGACCCTCAAGAGATTTTTTTTTTATATTGCAAGTCTGCAATATACAGTTCTGACACATGAGAGAGCTAGTGAGTCAGCCAGTCCTGTCTAGCTGCAGGAACACTAGTTCAGGGTAGGCAAAGTTGAGAAATGCTCGCTTGGTTTTCCAGAAAGAAGGGGTCCACCTTTTTCTGATTTACAAATAATGTAAATTGTGTATTATATTTACTTTATATTGGACAAAAAAAACATTTTAGCACTTTATCAAATTGGCTCATGGTTGCCTTTTTTTACCAATGATAATGACAACTGTTATTCTCACCTTTGTACTTCAATTGTTCCCATGGTTTCATAGGCAAAATCACATTTGTTGTCAATTTCAATGGCCTTACTGATGAGGTCTAGGCCTAAATCCAGATCCTGTTTCCACTGAAGCTGTAATAAACTACATTCAAAACAAACAATTATTGACCGACTGTCTTCATCTGATTAATGTAAATGTATTTACATACCCTTTATGGACATATGTAGTAGCATTGTCAGGTTCAAGCTCAATACATTTGTCATACATCTCGTCAGCTTTCCCAAACTGCTGCTGATCGGTCAAAGCCTAAAAGTGAAATCTGTGTTTTAGTTGCAATACACAAAAAATCAGTTTCAATGTACACTTGGCATCAGTTTAAATAGAGATAATGATTAATTAAGGATTACTTCTTGTCATTTGTCACAGTAAATAGTGCAAGTGTGAAATGTACAGTACAATGTTTGCCTGGGCACCTCAGAGCAAATGCTTTTACAATACTTTTACAAAGACACTGGGTCTGGAGCCATATCCAGTCATCCAACAGTCAAACGTGCATGATTGACAGGAGGATTAACCAATCAGAGAAACCTTGTGTCAAAACCAACATGGAGAAAACAAATGACTGATTCTGAATCGGCAAAATCAACAAGCAAAGGACTGAATTGAGATAAAATATATTTTGTTCTAAATGGTACAAGATTATTTGAGATGTCTTAAGCATTTGAGAAACACATGCTACAATCTAGTTATGGATGGAAAAGAACGCTGAGCTACATCAGGTGTATTTAGAGATCTTGCTGTCCATTAATACATGTTGTCCTATTCAAATACATAAAACTACACTAGCAGCTGTAATTTGCACATCAAATATCAACTGTTTGGTGCCCTTTATGGTTTGTTTTCAAACCCTTCTGCATTTAAACAGGAAGTACAAAGGACTGGCTGGTCAGGCAAGCGAAATATATATTCTAATAAAGTACAGCTTTGAAGCCTAATGTTTCACATGCTTTAGGGTTTACCTGAGCATACAGAGCGTATCCTTCGGCACATTTGGGAAATCTTTTGATGACATCTTCAAAGCCGTCCATGGCTGTCTGTACTTGTGCAGGGTTATTTCCAGTATAAGCTTGTCTATACTGAAAAACACATGACAAATTAGAGCTTTCCTCACTATACTCAGCTCAAAAAGGACAAAATATTAAAGTTACACTACATAGATATTTTCATTGCCAATATTTGGTGCCAAATTTTGTAGGAAACATTGAATGAATTAAAGCCTACATAAAATAAGAACACATTTATCCTTACAAGAGCAAAACATTTTTGTGCTTGTGCCAGTGCAGAGTCAGGTCTAAGAAGAATGCACTCATCAAAGTCTCCAACAGCCTCATCCACCTGGTCCAGCAAGATCTTCAACTAGAAGAAAACCCCAAAATATTTTTACAAGAGTACAAGATGATCAAAAGCAGTGAACAGTACAAAAGGATCAAAACTTAATTAAATAAATACAGGTCATCAGTTACCTGCCCCCTGTGATGATAGACATCTGGGTTTCGTGTATCAATCTCAGCAGCCATGTTGAAGTCTTGTGTGGAGTGATGAGGCTGCTGCTGCTGCATGTACATACTCCCTCGTTTGATTAAAGCGTTGGCTCTTAACTGTCACACAATGATATACTTAATTATTGTTTGTTGGTTTATTAGTTCTGTATTTAGTGCAGCCATCACAGATAATCATAAAACACCTTCCTTAAGCTTAATGTAGTAAGCTGGAACCAGAAAGCTCAAAACAGCATTTTCTCTTTAGCTACAACAACTGTTAATGCATAAGGTCTTCACTGATATGAAATTGTCAGAACAAATGAGCACTTTACTGTCAAAACTTCAATTATATGTTTGATTACTGCAACAGGAGTGATTAAATTACAGATAATAGATTAAAACAATGAAGGACATCCTTCCAGGACTGGATGATTGAGAAACAATTACAAACACAATCGTAATCTGCAGACCCAGAAGGATCAAGTTTGTCCTCTGAATAAAACTAAATAGGTACAGTCTTTGTACATTTGTAAAGTACCTTTTTCATTTAAATTGCAATTTCATTGTGCTATACGTACTCCTCAAGCAGTTTTAGCATTTTCTTTCCCACCATTACAAGAGCATCTGTGATGAGCACTGTTTGTTCACCTTGACATTGGCTTCTTTCATGTTGATTACACGGTCGAGATCTGGCTGAGCAGCTGTAGCGTTCCCGATCAGGAGGTAAAACGTTGCACGCAGCAACAAGGCCTCAGCTGTGTATCGGCCCTCTGAGTCAATCTCCTTTGTGCATTCACTGATAATTTTATCATAGTTCTCCTCTTCCATGTACTGTTTTGCCTTCAGGTAGCCCGAGCTGAGGATGCACACAGACAAGTTCAGTAGAATGAGGCGTATCAACAATAATTCAAAGTACTTGACAGAAATAATAGGAAAATACAGAGCTTTTCCGTTACTGAGCATCTAGTTCCAAAGCCAGAGCAAGACAATAATGGAATTTCTACAGTAAAATATGGGTCCTCTCACCTCTCAGAGACCTCAGCTGCCTCGCCCTCTTTATCCTTATCTTCATCTTTTTTTTCGCCCTTTTGTAGAGGTTGTGAGATGATGTCATCCGTAAAAGAACTAAAGTATGACTTGATAAACTGAGGAGAAGGCATCATGGGTTCCCGATTCTGCTCCAGAAAGACATTATCAATACACTGGGCTCACGTTTTTTAGAGGAGCATGAGGGTCACGGAGCGAAAAGAAATCAACGGATGACCATTTGTGAAAGGAAACTCTAAACATAAAAACATCTAAAAATGTTCAGCGTTATTTAGGGTTAGGGTTAGCCAGAACTATAAAACTTCACCTTTGTAATGTTATGTGAATAAACATACTAAAGACAGATACATTAACCATAACAAAGTATAAACCTTGGCAATGATTCTACTAAAGAATTTTGACTTATCCTCCACCTCAATTTTAAACTATGGGCTGCTCACACTAAGATACAGAAAAGGAATACTACCTTGTACTTTTCTTTGGCCTTCTCTTTGCCCAGTTGTTTGAGGACTTTGTCTGCCAGGAGCATGCTCTGTTGGTTTTGGAATGCCTCAAGAATACAGACCGCTGTGACATCTGAAATTTTGACAAATTAACAATTTTATCTGACAAAAATAGTGAGCTCTGTATCATAGCAGTGAAATTCTTGAAGCCACAATGTGCATCTTTCTATAAACTTTGTAATATGTGCTGCATATAATTCAGTGAATTGGTCATTTTGACTGACCACACAAAGAAAAAAAAAGGCAGTCAATATTAGAGAAAGTGACTGTCAGAGTGACATGCAGCACAGGAACAATACGAATAAACCATTGATAGTATTGTTGTAAATCATGAGTAAGACAAAGATAGTAAAATATATCAATAAAAAAACACTTACCCTCAAGACACTCTTTTTTGTTATCCAGTTTCTCCAGAGCTTTAGCCCTCCTGAACAAGGCCTTAATATAGCGTGGATTCAACTCAACTGCTTTAGAACAGTCCTGGACCACCTCTGTCCATTTGCTCTGAAAGGAAGGAAGGGAAATCTAATGACATTGCATTGTACATACAGTGTACACACCTTCTTTATATAAACTCATTTGAAGTTATTAAACTGTGTTAAACATACCAAGCAAAAGTAAAGTTAAAAGCCTTAAAATTAAATAAAATATTAATATTAGTAAGTGAACAGAATTTAGTTAGCTCTGGGTGCTCTCCCCATGTGATCTCTCGTTCTTTGACAAATCCTGATAATTCATTCTGTCCTCAGTCAAAAAACTTGGCAGAGAGATCATAATTATGGTAATTTTATATTGCATGAATATAAAATGTATTGATTATTTATATTTACAGGTTTTAGTTTTCTGTTTATAGAGGCCATTTTGTAAATGTATATATTATGATCGAATTGTGATGCACGGTGGAATACAGCTACTGTATCAAATATGATATATATAGTGATGATGCAAATAATACAACTTTTGTTCTGTTCTGTTCTCAAAATTGAGAACAAGTAGAAATAAGGACATGTAGCATCCACTCTACTCCTAATAAGCCCAAGCACACACACATCTAAAATAAGACAGATTTTAGATCCTCTTTCTTAGTTCTTTCCAAAGTTTGGACTCTGTATTCTCAGGTCAATATGGTTTTCAATTTGTCTGGTAAATCCAGACAAACACATCCAGACAAGAATGACGTGTCTGTATTTTTATAGCAGTTCAGTATCAGACTTTTGTTTTGTTGTTTGTTTGTTCATCTTTTGACTTCAGATATCAGAATGAAATCCTTGAGCTTGTTATTGTGGCAAATATACTCGTTTGTCCTGACCCTTATTTTTTGGATTTCACACCAAACTCATAAAGCTAGTAGTATTTCCAATTTAGCATGGAGTTACTTCTTCAGTATAACTTTTAAATTTGTAGTTCTTTCAACCATTATTATTTCACACCAAACTGTTTCATCAAAAACAGACTCTGAAATTGACATCACTAAACTAGATCAACAGAGGGGACGTGACTGGTTAAACTGTATTAGTGGTCCTTGCTCATTGGCGCGAACTAAAGCCATGAGTCTGCAGCGTCCACTGTTTGGAGGCAAGTGTGCTAACTATTAATTTCACTTTCATAACACGCCCCCCTTTTCCCCCTTAGAGACTTTTTAACAGAACTCCTCACTGAAATAGAAAATCCAGAATTTCATGCACTCTTGTACAGGGAAAGGACACACACAAATGGAGCCAAAAAAAACTACACAACTTAATATAACATATATAAATTGTAATTCCTTAAAAGGTGTCCCACTCACCAGCTGTTCGTAGGCTGCAGCTCTGTTTTGGTAAAATGTGGACAGGTCGCTCTTCTGCTCTGTTGGACAGAGGCTGATGGCTTCTGTGTAGCACTGGATGGCATTCTCATACTTTCCAGCTTTAAAGTATTTATTACCCTTGTTCTTTGCTGCTTGGGCTTTATCCAAAGGGCTCTGTGTATACAGATGTCATTAGTCAACACCAACCATAAAAACAACATCAATGTCTCAAACTTGATTTCAATACGCTGAATATGCTTCTTCATGAAGCGTATTGAGCTTCACTTCAAAAGTGTGTAGTGTCAAAAAATTTGCCAAAAGTGTAAAACAGGGATCAAAGTGGTGGTTGTCTTTTTTTCTTTTGATGTATTCAGTAAAAATCTACAATGCAAATAATCCCTCTGGTAGTGTATATCAAGACCATTAAAATGTTCCTCAAAAGTAAAAAATGTTGTTTAATTGGGTCCTGAATGATATGAGAAATAGAAAGACTTGCCTGTATGCACGTCTTTCCAGAAATTTATTGGTAAAATAAAGTATATCATAGTTTGTTTGGAGAACAGTAATAAATAGAGAATTCATGTAAAAATGACAGAGAAACTGTTGTGTTTCATTTGAGTCTTTAGATTGTCATGTAATATAAAATACATGAGAATACTTTCCAACAGCTCTTATGTTATCTCTGCCACTGACACGCCTCTTTTGGTTTACCTGCTTGACCCTTAACTCACAACATGCGAACACGCATGGACTTAAATGCACAGAACACGCAAGTGTGTAAAATATACTACCGCCGGTAACAAAGACAATAACACTCTTTTTATAGCAAAGTAACATTAGCTAATCCAAGAGCACAGACCGGTGGCTAATGGCCTCGCACTCGCGAAACTCAGTGACTGACAGCGGTGTGTCCTTGAGTTCAGCGCATGAGCGACAAACAGGCGCGTTTTACTTCACCCTTTGGCCAAACACACAAGTGTCAGAGCGCAGAACATGAAGGAGAAGTGCGCAGGTAAAGCTGGGGTCTGGACTCGTCTATTACCAGGTTCTCGTGCTCTTGGTTGGCTTTGGCGGCGCCGTCTTGGCCCTGCACAGGACTAGCGCTGCCTTCTGGAGTCTTCCGCTCTCCGCTGCCTTTGCCCCGTTTCTCTTTGGCCCTGCTGCGGTTCCACAGGTACACGGCCCCCACACCCAGCACTATGGGAGTCCCGACTAACAAGGCGAGCTGCCAGCGGGGAAGGCCCGTCCCGGACTGCGGCTCGACTGGCTTTGAAGCAGCCATGGTAAACTGGAAAGAGGCGATAGCAAAATCAGTCCCTGGCAGCGTGCGTGCGTGCGTACGTACGTACGTTTACCGCGTCTTCTTCTACTGAGGTCACAACAGCAAGGGATCATGGGATACTCGCACACTGACTGGAGGACTGGAGTCCACAAGTTGGCTTGGCACTTTTTTATACAGTCAGTGCTTGGCCCATCATGAGCACAATGCCTGGCACTCACTGTTTATATGGTTTTTAAAATCTTTGAATAATTTCAGGACATATATGGAAAATGTATTGTGTGTAATATTAGGCCACAGTAACATAATGATATTTATCTGAAATGATGTTCCACATTTCAGGTTATCAAGTCTCAAATACATATTAAATGTATTAAATGTATTTTGAAATATTAAATTACCCGCAGGGAATGGGATTGGGTCTAGTCACTATCTTTCATACACAAGAGGGCGACTAACACCAGGGACCTTGATAATGCTCGTCTCTCTGTGCACACCATGGATCAAGGTTGAGCACATGGATGAGCATTAAAACATAATCCTGCCCTCAAGTGGACACTCTGGGCCAGTGTCAGCCCTGCCCTGAAACTGCCAACACAGTCCCATTTTTCAAATTCTAATTTTAGCTTGTCTGAATTGTCTTGGTAAATCTACTGACCAATTATTTACCTTTGGAAGTTAGAGGCAGATTGCACTTTTTATTCCAACCTAATACATGTATTTTTTAATATTATATATTTATTAACAGCCTGTAAATGTTGTTGAACATTAGGACTGTCTTTACAGGTAGCAGTGGCCGTGTGTGCTTTCCTTACTAAATGGGTCATTGTGTTGCTAAATTTGGCCTGAGCAGCTATCTGTGGCTTATTGTGAGCGTGTCTGATCCATAGATTCAAGCTTGTTGATTCAGGCTATTCTTAAACTACCACTTTTCTCATTCTTGTAAAAACAGGAAGACTGTGGTTAGCCCTGGAGAATTATTTATGGCATGAGCAGTAGTTATTTCAGTGAACTGTGATGAATGTGTGTATGTTTATTTGTTGGTGACTTTCGCTTCTTAAAGTGACGATACACTTTTAAACAACAACTTTTTTTTTTTTTTTTTTTTTAAATAAAATCTAAGTCAGCCCCATCAGTCTACATAGTGAATACCCACAGGGGCACATTTTTGTAACACTCCATTCTCTCTGCCCATATTGTTTTTGTTTTTAGTCTCTTCACAGCTATTTCTGTTTACCAACTATGTGGAAGGTCACTAAGAGTAATTGTTTATTTCAATATATTATTTGATGCTTGCATATTCTAATACATCCTATCTACTTCCAAAACAGCCTACAAATCAAACCTTACCATTCAGTTACTCATTGGTAGACTTTTTAATGTGTTGCGTTTTAGTATTTGTGTGTTTTGTTTCCACCTGATGTCATCTTCAGAAAAACACAGCTTACTTTAATCTTCTTGTGGGTCATTATCCTTCGCTCCATGGCACATCAACACAAGTGTTTCACAACCCAGGTCCAACTGAGGATAATACTCACACAGTTTGAAGTTAAACTCCAAATCTGGCCAATCCAACTGTTTGAAATTCAAATAGTGCAAGATGGCTTTTACTACAGTCACACCAAAAGTAAATAATCATTTCTGGGAGTGATCTTTCACAAGATGTGACTTGTAAGAGCTGTCAGTAGACTTGATGAACCCAATCTTGCCAAGGTTCTTTATAAATTTTGTAAAGATGCAGAGCAAATTGCTCCAAGAACTTGAGTCTCATTCACTCTCACATATCCTGCAATGCCATAATGTCCAACTTTAAGAGACAAAATGATTTTATGTCTGTGACACTTGAATTACATAAAGTGCATAATTGGAAGTTGTTTAGATCATGATCAACTGGTTATAAATCTTTTAATATTACTCAACTAATGTTTTAGTAGATCATATGAACATATTTTATTAAAAGTATACACATCAGTTTCCACAAACCTTTTGATTTGTGAATCATAAAAATACCCTGAAACCACTATTCCCATTACTATCTGATAAACAGAAGGCATTTTGCTGTGTGTGTCTAACCCCAGCCCTGGGCCCACAGTAGCACACAGGGCACTCCATAATTATTGACAGCTTTGATGAACCGAGCGAGTGGAAAGTATGGAGTTTTCTGTTGTGTTCCCTCAGGCTTACCAATGTAATGGAAAGATACAAAAACAAATCACATTAGCTCCTGCAGTGCATCTCAAAGTTTTTACAACTAGTGCAAGCATATTTTTATGTTCAAGTAGCATTATTATTAAGCTAAAACAAATGCAAACTTTATTAGGTCTGAAATGTACTTAAAAAGAGTGAACCAGAAAAATGCACTGCAAAACACTGCAAAATATTACATTTCTTTCATAGAACAGTAACTAGATTATTTGTTTTATTGTTTGGCGTAGTTTGGAATACTGCTGCCTGTGCAGGTAAGATGACCAAATGTAAGGTCAGCAGTCTCAAGATTAAATGTGTTTGACTCCAGGACTACACCAGGCAGCACAGGACTGGATCTGGAAGCTAAATCTGAATTTTGTGACCTTCACAAATTAAATAACTGGCTCTAAGTGAAGCAAAATTGTGACCTCAAGTCCAACATACTTGACCCGTATGTCCTCAACTGACCCGTGTCCTTGACCCGTGTCCTCAACTGTACTTATCCCACATTGTGAGAAACTACTACAGCTGTCCTTCACCAACTCCCCGCCTCCAGGTTTATTCCCATCACTAACCACTATTTTTACTTTCACCCACCAGCGCAGCTAACTAGATTATAAAGGATTTGCTCATGTAAGGGCTTGAACAAAAGCTTTAACCAGCTATTTTGGGGCATCAGTCCAAGAATAACACAGCAAGCGCAATAGGACCTAATTGAAGTAAGTTACCTCTTGACTTGTGTATAGTAGTAGTAGCAGCAGCTGCGCCAACAGGCACACGCTTAGTAGGTCAACCCTTCTCTCTCACTCTGCTAGACTGCAAAAGGCAGGGCTTTTTCATCACTTGTTACCAGGAGTTTGAGGTGCCGCTACAATGTCTCTGAGGCTGCTTCCCGCTATCACCATGGACAATGACGAAGATGATGATGGAAATTTCACCAAATGGATGAGCAGTTACTGGGGTCACGGAGCAGAAAGTGGTCATTCCAGAGACCGAAAGAGGAGCTTCAGACGACCTGCAAGATCACAAACAGACAGACGTGGGTCTCTACCCAGTGTGGTAAGACACAACTACACTTGTAAATGCACAAAACTTATTAGGTATATCCTCTCATTTGATTCAATAATGGCAATAATTATTTTACTCTGCATGCTTCTTATTAGTATTATACTTAGTGTGAGATCATTTTAAGCCATTTTTTTTTGTAATTTAATCTGTATTTTACGACAAGTTTCACTCAGATTCAGGGGATACAGTTGAATCCTGGTCCATGAGGGGACCGCATTGTACCCTATTGCACCAAACTGTAAATTGGTATAGCAAAAAGCATGAAAAAGCATAATGCATATGCCTATTATGAGATTTAATCTAGAGTCTAGAGAGGCTTAGAATAAATGGTGAAATTTCAACTATGCAAAAACATATACATGTTTGAATTTTACTGATATAATAAACTGCATACATATTGTTCTGTTGTTGTGCATGTATTTGAATATTACCTTTTTACTTTATTATACCATTGCCATCAGTAGACAGCAACACAGCTGGAATCCAACAACAGATGTTTATTTACTGTCTTCAAGTAACCTACATTTATCATCTTTAACTGAGTATTCTTGATGATAAATTAACGATTATGCGCAAGCCATAGTGGAGCCATAAATAGATATTATGTACCAGCACAGCAAAGCCCACTGTCACGCCACTGTTGGAAGCTGTAATTTAGGATGTCAATCCGTACCACATCAATAATGTCTCCTGTGTGACCCACTCACACATGCATAACACATGCATACAATAACACATGCATACAATAACACATACATACAATAACACATGCATACAATAACACAGGCAAATGGACCTATAGAAGAACATACCTGGCTTCACCAGAATTCATGAGAATTAGCTCACAACAGTAAAATTATGAATTATTCATGTTTGAACAGTTGTAATGGTTTGCTGAATACCAGAGCCCGTAAACAACAAGTGGAAACATTTCTAGTTTAAACATTCACACAAACTTTTGTCTATTTATGGCTAAGTCAAAGGTCAATATAACTTTTTTAAGGCAAGCAATCTGAAAATAATATAGGGCTTGTAGTTGCATTTAGTTGCATTAAACCCCAGAATTGTTGTGTTAATACTATTTTACATTTAAAAAGAGCAAATTGTCTACATTTCTCAAATATATATAGCATATATTGCTCAAAAAGTCATAGTGGTAGACAATATTGTATATGGTCTTTTAGGTTACTTTAAAACTACTGATTACTACACTGATTATTATTTTTTCCATTTGTGAAGTATATGAGAAATGAAGGCACATTTAACAAATAACTAAAATTATTAAACTGAATAAATGTTCTTTTGCATCTCACCTACATTATGTTTAATAGCCATGAATGTGGCGGCTACTTTGCCCAAAAGCAGCCAGAGGGCATAACAACACGTGCATGAGACTGGTACAGTACAGATACAATTTTGTCCAAACTTTGATCAATAATACAATTAGCTGCAACTATCATTGCATGAATCACAGTGCACCTTAACGTGAGTGAAGGCTAAAATAAAAACTACTGTTATCCAAGAGTGTATTTCAAAAAGTGTTTGTGGAGAGGAATACATTGTTTTTATTTAATTTATGTAACACTTTAAATGTAGTTAGTTGTTATCAATGTATGAATTACAGTTGTTACATGATGCTAAGCTGTGAGCAGAAATGACCCCACATAAGTCACTGTGCTAATGTGTTACTTAACAACATTAGAAGTGATTAGCGTAACCCTCTCACAGGCTGCTGCTTAATTCACTTGGTGTGTGTGTGTGTTTGTGTGTAAGAGCTCTAGGTAAACAAGTCTATAACTTCTCTACACTGGAGCCAAATTAATAAATTACATAATGATGGACTTAATGTAGGTGTGATTCAAGATTTTTCGTCCCTGCATTGTCTCCTTTAGTGTCTTACTAATTAAAAATGTGTATTATTTAAAGCTATATAATTTAAATTGATTGGAATACTGCAAATAGATAACTGCACTAAACATGACTACACAGCTGGAAAAAAAGGCTGTGGGTTTGGAATCAATTTAAATCACATAATTTGGGGAAAATAATAATAAAAACAATAAATACTGGCTCAGAAATATCAACCCAAAACATATTGTCAGAAATATTGTCAGAGCTTATTGGCCATCGCCAGCTCAAACAATGGGGATCCACCATGAAAAACCCCGCATGGGCTGATCTCTATTCACTATGCAATACCACAAACTAGTAATAAATTAAAAATAAGGATTGTTGTCATAGCAGTAAACACAAAACATCTCTGTTCTGACTTCTGAATGGGGTCCAGGAAAATGTACTGTGACTTAAGGCCTCTGAATATGCCAATTTTAGGAAACCTCTGTCACTTTGTGCTGCCACGGATGTAATTATAAATGTAATTGCACTAAAATGTAACAATTGTCTCCTCTCTGTAAATTGACAGTCACAGTTAGATGCAATGAAGCTGAACAAGCTCCACGCAGCAACGATGGCCCCTAGTCCCAGTCACCTGAAGACGCGAGAGGAGTGGTTAGAAGTGCGGCCTCACCACAGGGCTCGTCGCACTTCTTCTGACGATGGGCGACCCAAAACAGCCATCCCAGAAGCACGCATCAGCACCATCCCCGAAATCACAGGGTCCCTGGAAAAGAGGCTCCGGACCATCTCTCTGGTGAGCTACTGTGTTGGTTAAATCACAAAGAACCAGGTTATTCTACATCCTTATTTTCTTTTGGCTGTAACACTAACACAAACCTAACACTAACACAAATCATTTTATCAATGGTGCTCACCAAAACACTCAACAATAGCAGAAGTATCAAGTCTGGGGCATAATAATTCAAATTTAATTTTTTTATACAGAATGAGGACAACAGGTTGTGCCTGATCTGCTATGAAGACATGCGAAAAAATGGAGCTGGCACACAGGAGCTGCACTGTACACACCGCTTCCACAAAGAGGTAAAACTCTCTCTCTTTCTCTGCTGCATGTCCACAGATTTCAACGTCTCATTTCACTTGTTCAATGCATGAGACTTATCAAATCCAACATTCCTGTACATGCATGATGTGGACTGGTATGAAAACAGACTTTAAGTATTATGTTGTATCTGGCTGAAACAAGCCCAGGGCTTGACTGACTGTGCTGGTCTGAAGGCAATGCGCAGGTTAGATCAGCCACGCCGGAGCAGTGAGGCGGGACACATCCACAGTCAGACAGAGGAGAGGAGGAAGTCTGCAGACGGACACATCTCCAATGAGAAGGATCCACCCCTTCACCGCCAACTCTCTCTGCGCAAACACCGCTAAGCTCAGGGCCTGGAAGAGAGAGCCCAGAGTCAGATAAATATAAATATACATTTAAAAAAGGCAAAAGGTTGAATAATTGAGAAGAGTACCATGGCTGTTTATTAGAGCACCACGGTTTGTGTGTATATAAATATAGATATATAATTGTGCAGACCAACCATCCATAATGTAAAATTCAGACAAAAGACAGTATGAGTCAAAGTGACCTTAATTAGGTGGAATGAATTATTTTAATATGACTAAATTATAAAACCAGACCAAAACTTAACTAATACTAAACTGATATGTAAATAATATATTTATTGAGCTATGAACCCATAGAAATATTGGGAAATGCTGCCAAGTCCTGGCAAACCCCTTTGTGCTCCTAGCTGAAATAAATGAGCATTAAAATTGCCGTGGACTTCAAATATCCTTTTAACTGTCACTTGCAGATGTATTGTGCAGTATGTGAAGCAGAGGAGAAGGAATTTGCATCTCCACAATGTATAAATATATACTGTATATAATATTTTTTTTTTTTATTATTTTAAGGTTCATTTTTGGGTATAGCTAAAATATATGTAATATAATATTATGTTAAACTACATAGCAAGCTCATTCTGTAAAACGTTTTCTTGCATACATAATTGCACTTTTTATGGTGTTCTAATGTTTGACAATGTTGTCTTTTATGTCAGATAATAAATACTTAAGGTGATTACAATTTTCCCAAGCATTATATTACACACATTCCCACGCTTTATATTATACATACTGTATAGTGTGACTATAGGGTACAAAAGTCAATGCTAGATCTTGCTGTAAACCTAAAATCCTATTTTCAAAGTTCACAAAAAATTTGTTAAACAATATTAGAGATTTGACTTTCTACAATACTATGGTCAACTTGATGGTTTCTTACATGAGGAAACTTCTAATTCATGAAAAGCCACATTAGTAACATTAACATTATCCCTTCCAAACTTCAAATCAGATGATTTTTTCACATTTTTATTATATATATTATTATAAATTATTTCTTAAGTTAAGGTATGAGAGACTCAAAATCAATCGTGCAATTTCGCTCAAAACTCTTATAGTGAGAAAGCAACCAAAGTAACTTAATTGTGTATTGTGAGGTTAAATCTTTGATGATTGTAGAGAAGGTTTTATCAGTGGTCATCTGGACAGGTTTTTGTGGTCAAGACATTTCAGCTATCATCCTTCAGCTGCTCCCTTTGGGATGGGACTAAATTAGTCAGAGTAGAATAATCTCAGTGTGCTTCTAGACAGTTACATCAGTACAGGTGACCACTGATGAAACCTCTACACTCCTGGACAAATGAAGGATGACCCCGTCTCTTTGAGGAATGATCCTGTGACATTTGGATGTTTACATCCCTTTTTGAATGTGTTTCAGTGTATGGAGCAGTGGCTGTGGAGGAAACAGACGTGTCCAACCTGCCGCATGTGTGTGTCTATGGCCAAACCTCTGTACTGGACCTCCTCTCGAACCTTCTTCCCATAACACTTCTGCCCCACTGCACGCCTCACCCTCCAACTCAACTCTCCATCCGTCATAGAAATAACCCTGCATGAATTGATGGCTATTTATCTATGCATTCACTGTTCATCCTGCCAAGACGTTAAGGAAAATGAGCCAGTTTTCATATGTTTGCATGTTTACACTAGTTATTTAAATGGTATTTGAATATACAATAGGACATTTCAAAATGGATCAACTTCTTCATTTGATCAGTTATCATTCTAAATGCGTAGATCTATTTGGTTATGTTTTTATGTTTAAGGTAAAATTTGTCATATTATGTTCCTTTTCGAAGTTTGTTGGATAGCCTGTTAATCTTTTTTCTTATGTTTTATTTCTTTATAGCCATGTTTACAACATATTTGTTCTTCATTTGTGCCTCCTTTGATCTTCTTATTAAACATGTCAACCGTCTGACTTTGAACGATTTCTAGCTGGATCATACTTTTAGTCTAATAAGTATGTTTCTACAAGTAACCTGGATGAAGTTACAAGTCGAATATGTAAAGTAGCAGTGCATGGAGTTAAAGATTAACCGTAGATTTGCATTTGGCCTCCATCCTCCCCTGTTTATGACCTTTTGGACAATCATATCTTTTTTTGGTTTCCCCCATGGTTTTACTGTCCCGTACATCCTTAGCTTTAAAAGTTAACTACGTAGAGAGTTTTTAAACTTCTAAACCACAAAGTGACAAACACACACACACACACACACACACACACACACACACACACACACACACACACACACACACACACACACACACACACTGGGCCTACGTGCTCAGAGTCTTGTGTGTTGGTCTGAGTCGGGTCTGGTCTGTCTGAGCTGCTCTGAAATAGCAGAAAACAGCGTCTGCTCCGTCTCCTCCTGAAGGGGGCAGAGTGCACACGTGGACACGGGTGACTGACGTGCGCTTCAGCCAATCACAGCACTCCCTGGTGACGTTACTGCTTTTTCTTGGCCAATGGGAGCATTTTAGGGAAAGTCCAAACTCGGACGGAAAATTTAGAAAAAAAAGGGACTTGTGAAACACATCTGGCGGAGACAGAGGAGCGACCGAGGAGGAAATAGCGGGATCATTTCTTAGTGTTTTAATAACAGTAAGTGTGAAGATCACAGCCTTTCAGCAGAAATGGAACTAATGTGATAAAATCTGGAGATGCTTTGATTAACTACGCAAATTAGACTTGGCCTACTTCTAAGAACTTTCTGCAAATTTGGATCTCCAGCAAATTTGGATAAGGTAAGTCTCTGCCACTTCAACCACTTTTTCAGCATTCAAAGTTTACTACAACTTACTTTTGTCGCATTTTCTAATTATAGATTACAATTATTTGGGGTTAGAGGCCTAATAAGTCTGATTCTATTATTTAATTCAGTTATGCTTGTTTATTAGGAAGATTATTGTTATTATGATTGCATTATTCTTCATTATGCTTCATGCTTAAATAATATGGCGCCTGATCACAAATGGTGCAATGTAACTTTAATAACAATTTAAATTGCACCATAAAAAGGTTATTGTGATAAAATATATTAATTGCATGGGCTCCTTAGCCATAGACCTTTTACCAAATGTTCACACAGCCCCTTACGTTTGCTTCAGGCTCTGAAACCAACATAGATGGTGACAGTTATTTCAAAGGGGTTGTTTCATGAAATCATAGTATGTGTAATTATTGTGTATACTTTTGACACTAAGGCCTGTAAGTCTATCATTAAGAGCCAATGGAAGTGCATTTAGTAGAATCTGTTTGGGATTTGTGCCTGAAATATCTTTCTTCAAAGAAAAACAATTTAGATTTCCTCCAAACACAACATTTAGGACTGCAAATTCAAAACTACTACAAAAGAATACAAACAAATCTTTCCAGTAATTACTATATAATTATTAAAACTGCTGTAGCTAACCATACAATAAAATTTAAAATGTATAAATTAGATTATGTAGACCCCCTTATTAGGACTACCCATTCTTTTTAACGCCTTTTAAGCAAAACAGGATTTTACAGTTTATTTGTTGATTTAAAAGCGTGTGAATATAGCCTGCTCACACATGTTGTTGTTGATTTTGGGGGTTGGAGCACCTCTTTTCAGTGGCACTTCAGTGGCATCAGGGAGACATTACCATGGAGACTCTAGTGTTTCCTTCAAGTGGAGAGGGTGCACATTGATGAGCCAATTCTAACAACATCTAGCTTAAAACATTTATTTGTTAATATTTGTTTTGTACCATGTGTCCCATTTTTGTTGCCAGGCAGAAGATTGTACTTCATCTACATGACAAAAGAGTTTAGTCATAGAACAAATTGAAATCGCTACTGATGTCCTGTTTTGTCTTTAATGGGAAATAAGGCCTAGTGTACTGAAACATCCAATGAAATAGAACAAATTATATTACAGTTGTACTTGTAAAAGACATATAAAAGACAAGTGCAGCATTACATCACACAAGGCCGTCTTTGAAAAGGTGTTGATTATTTCTATCTTTATTGGGCCTGCTTTGCTCTCATAAAGACCCATTTAAATAGGAGTGGGCTGGTTGGCTGCACACATCACGTGTCACTGGTATTCATCATTTTGGATCAAAAGGATGCAAAGAGAAAACATGACATTTAAAATGTTAAAATGGTGCTATGTGTGATAAAACGTTAAAGTGAATGCACAAAGCAGTTGTTAAAAAGTCTTTGTCTAGACACAAAAGTGGTTCTTCAACACGTGCTTATTACCCTTAAAAATGCTCCACCTAAGCAGCATTTCCCTGCCCTTCTAAGGGGCACATGTTACAGCTGCACTGTGCACACAGCACATCAGCTTAAAAAAATGTTTGTATTCAGGCTCAACTTAAACTATAGCCGAGGTTTTCACTTGAATAGTCTTAATCTAATTTTTTTTTGTTTAATAATTTGATTAGTCATTGAATTGCAAAAGGCATCAGAATCATGAAATTTCTGTGAGCTTAGGTTTTGGTGTCTGACCATATAATAAATATTTGATTATTAAATGATTAATTGATTAATTGATTAGTTGCTGTTTTGCTGTTAATTGATGAACCTGTGTAAACCCAATCTCAGTCCTTTTATTAAATAATAATACTGTCAGAAATGTATTTTCATCATAATATATCATTTCAGGGTTATTTGCTGACCAATGGGGAGTTTTGCTGGTCATGCGCTCCCCGGGAGTTTCTTCCTGTTTTGGGGACTGTGGTGGGGGATGAAGTCTTCGCTTTGGCATCTGACCCGGAGGAACAAGAGCACAGGATCAAGCCGACTCCCGTCCAGAGCGGCCCAAAGAAGACTGGAGATCATAGAGAGCTCTGCCATAGTCTTCTGTTCTATTGTTGGTAAAGTAGTAGGACAATAACATACTGTGTATATTGTTTTTTATTGTCTAATGACAATCAATCAAGTCAGTCAATTTTCAATCAAACTGGAGATGCCTCATGTGGTGAGACCAGTGGTGGGCTGGACAACAGGCTGTAAAAATGTATCACTGTTGTTTTACTCATAATAATTTGCCACAGTCTTCAATTATGTAGTCTTATTTAAAACAAATAAGAATGCAGATGTCATTTATCTAGTCTACAAGATGTTAACTGCTATTTAAAGCTACCCTCTGTAAGTTATTTTTGTTTACCAGTAGATGGAAGATGTCCCAGCTCCTCTCACCTGGCCTTTGTTCAGGCTCACCTCTACTCTCTGGTCTTCTTCTGTCAGAACTGTAAGATAGCAATAATGGAGATAGCATCTAGTGACTTGAGGTGAAAATAAAACAGCGCTAGGTCGGCCAGTCTAATTACAAATGGTATTTTCAATGGTTGATTAAAATAAAATGTATTGCACCGCCCTCAGACAAGTGATCTTCAACTTACTGTTTTTGCAGGGATTTTAGCAGAGCAGTTTGCAGCAAATGGCCCAAAGCTGCAGTTGTACGACACCTCAGAAAACCACTGGAAGGACTTGATGAACTGGCAGCACTCCACTATGTACATGCTTTTTGGTTTGATGGGGGCAGTGTCTCTGATTGTCCACACCACTGCAGCCGCTCCTCTCCCTTTGGACAGACTTATGCTATGTCTGGCTTTTTTTAATGAAGGTACATGCTAATTATGTACTCATAAATAATATAGAGTAGTGGTTCTCAGTTTTTCACACCCATGATCACATTTGGCTTACTGAGTATCACTAAATCTAGATCCATACTATATCATGATAAAATTAGGACAAACAAATGAAATAGGCCCAGATCCAAATGACCCTAAACTGTGGATAATATAATGTGGAAATGATGATTAACTCACAGTTTGAGAAAGACTGACATAGGGAATTATATTGGATTATAGGCTTTCAACAGTGTGATATAGACTCGTAATTAGAACATAAAATCTGAAAATTGCATGTAGAAATGCAAATGAATATTGATGATTATTATTGCTGTTACCAGTAAATACAAAGTTGATTATGTTCTAGCTTTTTGAGTGTGAAAGATTTTTTTTTTGTTCAAATGTTTCTCTTTCTGTAGGATTTCTTTTCCTCTACCATCTACATGGCAGAGCTATGCTGGATGTCACTGTGCATCAGCTTTTGCTTTATGCCATTTTTGGACAGGCCCTGATTGCATTTCTGGAAGTTTTCCACAGAGGAAATGTCATCCTTGAACTTATGCGATCTGCTCTAACCATTCTACAAGGGAGCTGGTTCTGGCAGGTAAACTAAGAAAAAAATCGGAAAATGTGGTATTTCTAACGGTACCTGGTAATATATTGCATGTTATGTGTTGTGTTCTTTGCTCAGATCTGTTTTAGAACTAGTTTAATGGACATAGCTTTGTTTTCTGATCACTAAAACTGAGTGGTCTGTTTTGGTACAGATCGGGTTCGTCCTGTACCCTCCCCGGGGGCCACAGTGGGACCTGAGTGACCACAGCAATATGATGTTTGTGGTCATGTGCTTCTCCTGGCACCTGATGTTTGCACTGCTCTTCACTGGATCGGTCTATAGCACTGTCAGCTGGTAAGAGTTCACGTTCATCTGATGTTAAATATTGTTGAAGTCATTTTTAAACTGTTTAGTGAGGAAATCTTTTCGTACCACCCAGTGAACATTGGTTGAAACAGATGATGTGCTACAAGCTCTTGACAAGCTCACACTTCCTTTGTTAAAACTGAACATACTATTTATACAATTGTTTTCTTATTGTGTAACTATTTATATATGTTATAACTGGAAACTAAACTGATTCTCTCACCTGCAAGCATCTGCACCATTAATCAGTGCCAGTGCAGCCTCTGAGTGAAGTCTGGAGAGCTTTTTTCTGAGCTTTTACATTATGATGGCAAATATGCTGAGAGTGAGAAAAACCGGTATGTGTCTGTTACAGTGTAGGTTCAGACCACCAATATTTTTCCACTTTTAAGAACAGAGACACAGCGATCATTTTTAAATGCAAAAGGGTGTGTGTAATATAATCCCACTGTGCACATGTCATATCTATTCAGGTTGAGACACTGACACTCCAGGTTCAGTTTTGATTGTAGCACCTTATTACATGCAGTTCCTTTTAAATTTGTCTTAGTCTGAATTTTTACATTAAAATATTCTAAAGCCGACAAACTGTTACTTGGTTGAGTTTTGATAGTTGGGTATTTTTTTCAGTGTTGTTCGTGTCAGACTAAAGAGGACTCCCCCTATGGAGATGGGACTTCTATCCAAACCCAGAGAACGAGATGCAGAGTCAGAGGATGAAGCTTTCTGATTTTTTGTTGAATATATTTTGAAGTTCAGTGCAAAAATACAACTTTGGGGAGTGGTACAAAAAAACAGACTACTTCTTTTATTTAAGATGTGTCTCATCTTTCTTTGTCCAATATCATTTTATCCCAAGTGTTTATTTATTTAATTCTCTGCATGACGGCTCCAGTGCCAACCTTATATATTTGCACAAACTTCATAAAATTCATGTATTTATTATTTTCTGTCATGCTTTTCATTTGTTCTGCCTCCACATCTTTCTTCTTGTTGACTTTCAACCTCTGTCGCCTCTGTTAACATTAGGTGCTTTCTTTGTGTGACTATTTATCTTAATTTTGGCTTTTTAGGCTGTATTTATGCATTTATTTTCTCATGGACCTAGAATATTTAACTTTCCTATTATACTTATTGAACATTACTTATTTCAAGACACATTATTTGCCAATGCGTTAAAAAAGGCTAACTAACCTAACCTAAAACTATCAAATTAGGACAGTCTGAAACACTGCCTATATACTACTATTATTATTAACTATTCTGAAAACCTCGAGACAAATGGCCATCTCTGCAATTTTAAGTGTCTAGTACTTTTTCTTTACAAGATAAACTTAATAAACTTATTAGAGTAAAAAAAACAACTATTTTTTTATGGTGTGTCAGCATTAATTGATCAATCAATAATTATTATAAGAGTGAATTTTAATTACAATATGAAAGGCAGTTAATAGGACAGAGATGGCTAAACCTAATCTCTGTGATAAGGGTAATACAATGACTATTTTTTTTGTAAAATTTAGCTTAAAGGAGCATGGAGGTGTTATTATTTAGCCTGAAAACACATGTTTTTAGGTATTCTTCAACAATAAAAATCCCATGTAATTAAATAAATGCAAGATAAATGCTTTTAAAAATGCTGTACTGTGGAATATTTATTGCACATTTATGCATATGGCATATTTAAATGGCAAGATTTTTTTTCAATCATTTATTTGTGAGAGAAGATACATATCACATATCACACTTTAACCTCACTCATCTCAAATAAAAGTTGTTTTTTTCAGGTGTAATTTACTTTGTTTTATTTATAGTATGGTCCGTGCTAAACTCCAGGGGACTTCACCAATGGAAATAAGAATAAATAAGACTCCTAGAAAAAACAGAGTCAGAGTACTAATATTTACTTTTTGTAATTTCTCCCAGTAGGCTGAGAGGTATAGAGGTCTTATTACTAGATCTAACGTGTAAATGATGTGCATTTGTATTTCCAAGCCGACAATTGTGAGTAGGCCTCATGAACAATAAATTATCACTATTGCAATGTGCAGACGATTAACAGAACGTGACCGCGGACTAAATATAAGCTGTATGTGATTAAAGCCAACCTGCAGCCCGTGTTTGTCGCCAGTGCTCTTCTCGTTCAGAGTGAGAGGTGTTTCCTTGTTCCCCTCGTGAGTCATTGCGTCAGGTGTGTTACCTGCGTCTCCTGTGGTGACGTGGGCGCGCACCGACTGGAGGAAAGCCACACGTTTCAGGCATTAAACTGGTAAACAAAGAAAACATAGCTGGACATCTTTTTTATTTATCACCACTATGGACAAATTAAAGTCTGTGTTAAGTGGCGAAGAGTCGCGGAGGGAGGATCGCACCATTTTGGAGGTAAAGTCAAACACTGGCTGAGCTGCACCTGCATCTAACACAAGCTCATCAATAAATCACATATTGTGCGCAGACGGTGAACGAGGCCTCCACATTGAGCTGGGCGACTCGTCTCAAAGGATTCATCGTGTGTTTTATTATCGGAGTGGGATGCACGATTTTGGTAATTAAAATTTCACCACCATTGGGCTTATTGTGCCAGTTTTTATCGTCAATCTCTGCGCTATGAGGAAGACTGGAACCTGGGCGCATGTTGCCAGACAGGTTGTTCGAGCTTTGAGGAATGTTTACAGTCATTCACTTTATGTTCATTTAAGGAAAATCTACTATTAAAGTATTTAATCATCATCATTGTATAGCCTAGACATGAACCAAAAGCCAGGAGTGCTAGACTAGGGTCTTTTCTAAAAGCACCCAAAAGCAACAGGTGCTTTTACCATCCAGTATGGGGGTGTGCGAGACATGTGCAGGGTGGAAGGCAACATCAATAGTCTAAAATATCAAGAATGATGATGATTAAATACTTTAAAAGCACCTGTTGTCCCAAAATAAGTTTGAGAAATAAGTTTGGAAACCATTGTTGTATGGTACATTTTCCTCTTGGATGTATACATTTAGCCTTAAATTGCATTTATTCTTCGGTCACAAGGTCATACCGTCACAAATATCTATACAGTCCCTGACAAAAGTCTTGTCGCTTATCCATTTTGTAGAAACAAAAGCTTTAAAGCTTTAAACCTGACTTTAAATTAATCGATTGGTTTTAGAAATGTCTCATATGAAGCTAAAACCCTCCCAAATTATGCTCAATATACTAAAATAAATTTGCTTCACTGAAGAAAGATTGATCATTTAATGAACACAGAAAGGTCAGATTTTTGCAAGACAAGTCTTGTCGCCTACAGAAAATTGAACAAATAATTTACTTCAAATACAAAAATATGTTGCATAACGTCAGTGAATTAAGTAGTGGTGCTGTGAGATCCATATTTAATATCTTGTATGACTTCCATGAGCTTGAAGGATGCATCCACAATGATTCATACAAATTGTTGATGAAGTCATCAGGAATAACAAAGAAAGCGTCTTACATCCTCCCAGAGTTCATCAAGATTCTTTGGTTTTGCCTTCCATGCTTTCTTTCATTCTACCCCAGACCTGCTCAATGATGTTCATGTCTGGTGATTGGGCTGGTCAGTCCTGGAGCACCTTGATCTTCTTCTCCTTGAGAAACTTTGATATGGAGATAGAAGTATGCGATGGAGCAC
>KN504813.1:3099-36331 GCA_000787155.1 Scartelaos histophorus
CGATGCTAACGGCTACAGGAGCGAATCTGGAGCCAGGATCTATGTTATGAATAGGATTTTTTTGACTAACAAAATAGTGGAAAAAAAATTCAGGATCATGTGTCGCGGGTTAATAAGAACATTTTAAGACCAAGATGAAGAGAATCACTGCAGCACGTACAGAGAGACGAGCGACAAGATCCTAATGTAAGTCAATGAGAGTCAGGGTCAGAAGGAGCCGGAAGAGCCTCCTGTCGGACTTCCTATTTGGCACGCGGCGGCTAGCGCGTTAGCTATGTCCATTCATATATATGGTCAATGGGTCTTACATTACATTTATTGTGTTTGTATTTTAATAGGCTGACAGTACACGATTTCTGATTGTTAGGTTTAAGCTCACCTAAACATTGTAAAATGCAAGAAGAAAAACAAGAGATTATTCAGTTACTTCAGTTACAATCTCTATCCGCTCTGAAGGGCCCATTGCCGTCTAATCACTTTTATTTAGGAAGGTCCCTCGTTACAATGAATGGATATTATCGCTCTCAAGGATGGGGGAAAGTTAGCAATAACATCATACACAATTATGCATAGTTCAAATTTGTAGGATTAATGTGTGGCTGCTGTCTTTTTATGGCATCTGCAGTCAGGAATTTGGGTGCTACTGTTTCCATCTGGTCTGTGGGAAGACATCACATTATCTTTCAGTTCCCAAAACAAGTGAATGCCACATAGTCCAAGCACAAAGAGGTTATTAAGAACACATAGATTTCTAACATATGATTATGGAATATATATAATTATTCCAACACTGATCATCTGAAAGAAACCATAAAATGATCTTGCAGAAGGGGGTCTATAGAGCAGAGGTGACTGTTCGTACTATATGGTGCCCTGATTTAGCTTTGACATTCTAATCTAATGCATAAGAAAAATATCTCCTGTGCCTATAACCAACCTGCAATTCTCACATCTGAATATGATGGGGCCAATTCCAGGAACGAGAGTGAGCTTCATGTGCTTGACACTAATGAGGATATACAGCAGATAGATCAATGGCTGATTTCCCAACTCCAAGCCAATCCACGAAGATATTCAGAACCAGGTGACATTTAAAGCTGATCTGCAGTCAATGTTTGCGCGTAAGGAACGATATAGCTTCAAGGCTGCCCGGTCCTCACTTGACTGCGGCTCAGTATTACTCTTCTTATCAGCCCCTGTCCACTATTTGCTAGAGACTCCATATCTTGAGCAGGAAATCAAAATAGAAGGTAAAAAGTCCACACAGCTGGAACATGCACTTAATGGAAGTCGAAGCCACACGGCCACTCCAAACCCAGACAGTGGCAGAGGCAGCGATTTTCAGTTACAATATCTCCAACATGTGAAATCAGCACCGAGCAGCTCCGAACAGAATGAGATGTGTTTTACTGATACTTTGCAGCTGATCTCATTGAAAATCCCTGGTGGTGTGACGCTAACTGAAAGCACTGTTCTGTTAGAAGCTTTGTTACTCCAGTTAGACTTAATCTGAGCTTTATTTTAAAAGTCCGACCTGGAAGAGCTGACTTGGGTAAACTATAACAAGCGAGTTGATTTTTGTGCTTTAAGTCTCGCACACAAAATTACAATCAACTAGTTAGCATTAGCCAACAGTTTTTTCAGTCACTCTCACCTTTTTGTAGAAAATTAAAACCTAAACACGATCATGAACAGCACTCCAAAAAATGTGTTGTTTTTTATTTTGAGTTTTTAGACAATCAAAACTTTTGTGGTAGTTTTTTCACCATGATAACTGATGAACATTCCACCATAATAATAAACCTGAAATTACCGTTTGGCTGAGCATGAATATGCTCCGTATAGGGAACAAACTACCCTATGGCCAGACATTTTTTGGACTTTCACAACAGTAATCCATCGAATCTGCAGGCTCATGGGACTGATCAGTCTCTGTACCAGACTCGTTACGTAAAGGAAACCGTATTCAAAAACTTAATGTGAAACTTTCTGGATTTATAAATTACAGGCAACCAAATATCCTGGGCTCAATGAAGATATGGACTTCTCTGTGTTTTTATTACTGATGGTCTATTACAGACTTTTATACTGAGTTGTATGTATTTTTTCAGTATTTTCGTGTATACTTGAGTGTTTATAGATTTTATATCCTTGATCTGACATGGTTCTAACACTGCCCTCTTGTGGAGTGTCTCAGGTAGTGTCCACAGGTGAGTCTCCACACCTTCTCTTCCAGGTGGAGCCGCCCTATTGGTGGTTTCATGCATTTAACTCACATGGTTCACTCAGTATTCTGTTTGTCCCTTGAGCAAAGTCATAGGCTGAAACGCGTCGGGACTTTTTAAGCAACCGGTTTTGACATACCGTAAATTAATAAAGGTATTTTATTTCAACCGGTGAGTGCCTTGGATTTTTTTGCATCTTTAAACCTGAAAATCTATTAGATATCACCATTATTAACAAACATTAATTAATTCTCCAGATTGCGAGCTGGATCACAAGACAGTTTCCAGATTGTTTTCCTGTTTTTCTTGGGTGAAATTATAACTGGCAGCAATTTTATTTTGTTTTGGGGGTCTTGAGTCAGTTGTATAGTCATATTGGGAGTCATGGCCTCCAAAGTTTCCCTGATCTAGACCATAAATTCACCTTTCCTCTGCAGTAAAGGCATCAGCCACCTCAACTTCTCCATTTGTTCACGATGCTCATCAGTGTCTACACTCCTGGGTGAGTATTTTCCCAAAAAACAAATCCCTGAAATCACTGCATTTCAATTTTTGCACCTGTTATTCCAATTTAATTCAATTTAATTTTTTTTGGTCTAAATTCAAATTAGTTGGAGAACACCCACGACTAAAACTGTCAGACAAAAAATGTAATTGTAATTTTGAGTGGTAACTGTTCCAAAGTAAAAGTCATTATAACCTTGCCAGCAGATCTAACCTTAGTTGAATTTGGTCTGGAGCTGAATATTGTTGGACCTAAAGTTACCAATTTGGCCTACATCACATCAGGTTGGACGATCTGAAATGAATGTCCACTTAACAAAGCTATTGGACACTGGTTATCAATGGGCAAATTACATATTTTGTATTATTCATTTATTCAATAGACCTTCTTCTTATCAGGCCTGTGTGTGACAATAGGGTGACTGTTTTGAAATGCATCCACGCTCATTACAATGTTTTATAATTGTAATTTGTGGCAGCTACGTGTCCAGGGACTGCAGATGGAAGCGAGTATTTTGCTAAAAAACTGGCACATGACATATGTTTTTTTGTTTTGTATTTTTTTATTTTTTTAAAAGGTTAATTTATTTTATTAGATTATTTTTTCAAGCGAACAGTTTGTTTTCATATCTGACAATTTCGACAGCTCTCTAGCAAAAATACTGAAACGTGCCCATGGGACTATAAACCGAGACGAGGGGCTTTTTTACTCGCACACACCTGAAGTACTAGGTAGGACTGCAGAGGACACAGTCATCCTGCCTCCACCAGTAAAAAGACAGCACTAGGCCTGTCACAATTACTATTACATCGACTTATCGTTCAATATAGGAAAGATATTTATCGTGGATACTTTTTCTTTGTACTTGTGGGGAGTTTTTTTTATACTTCTGTACAACAAAAACATTTTATCTGAAGCCTAATCTACATTAATCCTAAATACTAAAGTATGTAAAATTGCTATTTATATTTTGAAGCTAATTATTTAACTATTATAACTATATTGTACATTTAGGACCTTTTTGTCTTTTCTTTTATCTTTTTTTTTTTTTTTTTTTTTTTTTTTTGGGGGGGGGGGGGGGTGTTTTTTCTTTTTTTTTTTTTTTTTTTTTGTTTTTTTTTTTTTTTTTTTTTTTTTTGGAGGGGAAGGGGGGTTGTTAATCCTGTTTTTGTTTTTTTTTCGTTGTTTTTTTTTTCATTTTTCATCATTTTTCATTTCATTTCATCATTGTGTCAGTTCATTGTGTATATTTTCTTCAGCAATATATCATACTTCAAAATGTGTTATACTGACAGGCCTGGACAGTGCCTGAATTTGTTTAAATCACTTGACCAGACACGTCACAGCAACATTATGAGAACACTCTGAGGAAAATCGCTTGTGAGCACATAGGAGAACAAAATCCTGGTCTGCAAAACAAATCTAATAAAATAAATGATCTGAAGACCAAATGAACCTCATTGGATTAGGTTAATGTTTGCGTGCATTGTCCCTAATCAAATAAATACATTCAAATTCCTTCTATTGTTTTAAAGTGATGCCCATAAGACACTAAAGAGCATTCTGAGCATTGGTCAACTATTAGAAAGCTCCAAACACCAGCGACACTTTAGAAATGAGACCAGGCGAAAACACATGATCCAAACATGTACACCCCCGAGGCACCGAGAGCCAAACTTTTATTGGACAAGAATGCAATTACTTAACCCCGCTGCAGGTTCCACTAGGCTCCGCGCTCTTCCACCTTGACAAGTCGGCACTAATATCTGCTGACAGCCCATGTCCAGCCTACACAGGAGTTTGATTAAATGAAAAACGCAATGCCCGTTCCCACCATCCCAGGGTCAATGAATACCAATGAGAGCCACATCACAGTTCTTAACATGCAGGTGGATGTGGGAATGACAAAGCGACAGGCAAGATTTTTAGCCATGAACAAAACACAGCAAAGCAAGATGGTTCTGGCATGAGACAACACAGTCATTTCCTGTACGTAAAGTATGTCAAAAAAAGAAATATTTCAAAGGTGCATTGTGTAATATGTCCCTCAAAAGAAGTTATTGCTTTGTCTGGAATGTTTCACAGTTTGGTATTAAACTGGTTTATCGTCACGGAGACCAAACCAAACCAAGTTACAGGTCAGATCTATGAAAAGGCAACTCCCCTCACAATGAATCCATGTTTTTCTAGATATGTTTAGTTATAAAACCACCTGTAATTGAAAATATATAAGGTAGAGCTGTTTAAAGTCACACCGTGTCACAGAAACAAGCCACAGAACCACAAACAAAAGTTACGTAGTGCAGCTTTAATCTTTTTCTGCTATTTACTAAACAGAATTAAAAAGGGTTTATTGGCATTTCTAGTGTAACTGTGTAGAAGATAATGAACTATATAAGAGTGTGCACTGAAATAAGGTAAATAAAAATAGACTTTGATTAGAGAAGGGACAAGCTCTTGTACTACCTGGTTTCACAAGACAAAACTGCCACATTTCTCCCATGTTTTTACATTTGGATTGGATAAAAAGGGCCAAGTCCTGGCAAGTTACATTTCTTGAGAAGCTGTATTTGAAATGAATCAAAAATCTAAATGTATTATGAATGATGCTCTTGTCTCAAGGACCCAATCTCATGTCTCGTCCTGTGGAAATTGTGTCTTGTAACATTCCACGTGTATAGAGTATAAATACAAAATAAAAAAATATAATAAGGGTAGAGCAGAACTATCTGTGCAAGTAGATTAAGTACAGTTTAAAGTGGCAGTGGTTGGCGTAATAAAATGTTCATCTTGTATATCTTTTTTCATTGCAAACCTGGATTTAGATCTAAAGCAGCAGGTCTATTGGCTTTAATAAAAACTGACTTGCTCCTGGTGGTCTGGCCTTTTCATGGTGGCATTTCACTCTAGCAAGCAGCAGATTTTCATTTACTGTGTTTAAATATATATTTTTAAACGGCTACACGATATTTTTGAACCATATTACGTGCATGACCTGGAGACAAAAACCTCCCAAAGCCGTTTATGTTCGACACCTGCTTTACAACCGCATGTTTTACTGGTTATTTTGCACAAGCTTGCATCATCTGGGTTTAATTAATTCAAAGTATTCACCCATTTTAATTGTCATTTTGCAGAGGCCAAGTCATGGAGGCGTGATCAAAGTGAAATCTGAAAAATACAAAAACAAAATCCAGTTGATAATCTACGCCTTTATTTTAGCTAGAAAATTAAACGCAAAAGTTTCTCTCCAAACTTTGCTCAAAACGACGCATGTTATGTTTTAAAGGGTCTATTTCTTTCCTTTATTTCCCTTTATCATCCTCTTCTGTTCACACATATGCCTGACATCTGGATCTTTCACTGTCCCCAGTCCATAGATCACTTATTAAGGCAAGTAATGAGGAGGTCATGCATAATTTCATTCGCTGTAGCACTACCTGGGGACATTTTCTTTCTTCACTAAAATCTATGATAGTTTCCCTTTGAAAGGCCATAACTCTAGTTCAGTAGCAGGCGTCGGGGTCACAGATGCTAAATGGCCCATTTATAGATTTCCTGTGGAAGAAGAATATTGTGTGGAGTCATTTCAGAGCTCTTATTCGGGCTATTTGAATCCACATGCTTTAATCCACTCCTGGTCATAGATCTATAAAGAATCTTCCTTCTAAATCATGTTTTCTGCACTGTACCCAACACTGCCCCTTATAAGCACCTGTATTAGCTGTTATGTAAAGTGTCTAACTGAAATGCATGTCTTCTTGCTTTGTCTTTTATTTATTTATTTGATAGGGACAATGCACATTAATGAACATAAGTATAAAACAAATGTAAATATGCCAGATTTTAGCTACAAAGCTCATTTTCATCCGTAGTCCCTATGGAGGCAAATACATAAAAATACAACATACAACACAAGCAGCACAAACAAAGATCTAGTGGTCACATGACTGGTTGGTTTTCAGCCATAGTTTGAGTTGTGTTTTAAAGCTGATCAGTGTAAGATTCTCCTGTATGTGCAGAGGAGACTGGTCCAGATGTTAGTGGCCCTCACAGAGACACTGTTCTGTCCAAAAGAGGTTCTTCTGTGGGGACCTCACAGTCTCCTCTGGTTTTGGGACCACTTGACGTCTTAGGTTTGAAAAAGACAGACATGAGGGGCGGGGCTAGTCCATATAGCGCTTTGTAAATGAAGCAAACATACTTAAAATGTATAAAATGTTCAAAATTTAAAAGATTGTACTTATTTAAAATATTACATACATTAAACGAATTAGGTTTTTGGGCAAAAAATGTAAGAGATTTTTTAAACAGTGATTCAATTATTTTCAAATTTGTAACAGAGCAGCTCGTAATGCAGTATTCAATATGGGATAAAATCATTGAGTGAAGAATGTTTCACAGTATTACATTAAACCTTTGTATCCTCATTTCATGGAGACCAAACCAGCTTAAGTTACAGGTCAGATTTGTGGAGAGGCGACCCCGCTCACAGTCAGAATGCCTGATTTCTAGGTATTTTTGGACTATAAAACCACTTGTAATTTAATAAATGTAAGTTGGAGTTGCTTAATGTAGTACTGTGAAACATTTCTGACAGCAATAAAAGCATTAGACAAACCCTTAACCAGAAAAAAGTTACATAATGGACCTTTAAGGAGAGTAAATGATTGAATTTGCCATTGGAGACTCCGGTTATCAATGAACAAATGACACGTTTTGTATTCATCATTTATTCAATAGACCTCCTTCTTATCAGGCTCGTGTGTGACAATAGTTTGACCTCCACACTTATTACAATGTTTCAGAATTGTAATTTGTGGCATCTTTTTTTTGCTAAAAACCTGGCACATCACACATTTTATTTTTTATGAGGTTAAGGTGCATATGACAGGTTTTTAATCATTCTGACTGTTAAATGATACTTTTACGCCAATCAAGACTGTGAATAAAAGTTGAAAAAGATGTGGAAAATTACAGGAAGTTGAACGTTCTATTTTAGGGAGTTCTGAATTCATGATAATTTACTTTTTTTTTATTCACTCCTGGTCATATATCTATTAAAGCAAGTGTATCAGCTGTTATTTAAAGAGAGTGGGTGATTCCAGTTTCAATATGAAGTCTGATAAATACCTTTACCGGCAATGGCTCCTTTGGGGGCCGCAACGATTACTGATGAATACAATTATGTAGTAAGCCATAGGATTCAAAGCCGGTGGGGATTTTAAAAAGGTAGCCGTCCTGCATCCTTTTTCACAGCTTAGTAGAAATGATCGAAATCAATTTCCATTTGCACGTGCTATCTGCAGGCATTATACTAAAGCATGTGTTTGGTCACCACCCATAGCAGTGTTTACACAGGAGCCCCACAGCACACATGGGCAGAAGCTTCCATTTGTTCTGCTTGGCTTGATTTCTTTTTGTTTATGTTTAAATAATGCATGCGATAGCCCCATACTGCTCGCGAGACGCCGCACCTGACAGGTCTTTCACATAGGGATGAATATGAAAATCACCACCACAACTAAAATATCCAAGGAAAATATGAATGTCGATAGGAGGCGGTTCATGTATGACAAATAAGGATTTTAAAAGACTGAGGATAAAACAGGATGCGCGCTAAAATACGTGCTGTACCTCCCGGCGCTTCCTGGTCGGAGGTACATGTAGCCGGTGGTCAGTTAGTCGTCCTGCAGGGATGTTTGCTAAGCTTATCGACCTGTTACAAATCAGGCAGAGAAATACATCCCCCCCTTTTTGGTGGGCTCCCTCTCTCTCCTCTGGGCACTCAAGGGGATTGAGGCGCTAAAAACACGGCACACGTCTCTACTTCCTGCTTTTGCTTTGCATCTACAGAAGATTTTTCATACCATCTTTTCCACTGAGTTTAATGTTCCGTCTCAGCACTTGAACGACATCAAATTCAAGCATTAAAAAATCTATGTTATAATGTTTGTTCCTTATCAAAAGCATATCTGGAGCTGCGTTTTGTTTCATTCACGCAAACAGAAAACACTCTTTTCCACCGTATGATGTCATGTGATACAGGAAGTGCTCCATGCTTTTAAACTCGCTGGAATCATTTGGATAATTTCAGCCCTAGAATTTAAAATCTCTACTCAACAAAGTCAAAAGGAAGATGTTAACTTGAAAACTGCCACTTCATAACATCATAAGGTGGAACAGTATTCTGAGTTTTAGGGATGCAGAGTGTTCAAACATGTGTGAATGAAATGCTTTTGATGAACATTTTCAGCTCAGTTCAGTCAGTTTTACGTACCATAGGACCTTTAAATTTGACTCCACATGTAATCGAGAATAATCATTATTAGAAGGAAACCAAAACATTTAATTAAACAGAAGGAAAATCACTAATTCATTTAAGAGCGCTTGCTGATTAGTTACACTTGTTTTTTTTGGGTTTTTTTACCCCATTACTGTTGATTTTTTTCATTATATTGCTACATTAGGATATCAAGGCATGTGCAGCGTGAGTTCAGTGCGAGATCTAAAAAGCAAAATAGATACAAACAAGTTGAACACGATTATAATGATAACTTTGACAGACATACCGTAGCTCACGAGTTCTTCAGATCATTATGCTGCTATTGTCAGGGTTTTGATGGAAGCGTAGATGTAGTCAATAAACACACACACACACACACACACACACAATGTTTCTCCAAGCACTTGGAAACAAAGAGACAACAGTTCCTTATAGTAAAGTATGTTCAACTTCTTCACAAAAGCACAATCTCATTACATTCTCCTGCTCACAACGATCTGTTAAAATCTCAACCATTGTCAGTTTGAACGATGACAAACCTGCCCTCGCTGCAGATTTCCAGTTATCTCTTTGATTCAGTGGAACAACGCGGCGTTCCACTCGTCCTCGGAGGTCGGAGCTCGGACCCCAGAGTGATGTTTCCACCAAGTTTCTGTGATCTAGTTGTCAACTCGGAAAAATAAATATGTACAGTAAAGTGTGAGCAAATAAAATCTAGGGACTCATTAAAATCTGAGCAAAAATGAACCCACAGTTGATTTATTAACCCAGGCCTTGTTGTTACATACAAGATTTATAACATCTGAGAGTGATTTTCTGAATTTGTAGTCACCAGACAGACTATAGAGGGACAGTGGAGCTCATTCTCCAACAGGCTCCTACAGCACCGCTCTAATACATACAGGACACTCATACCATACTCCATACAACTGTACAACTCACCCTTATGTAACGGATAACCCCATGTCCTGTCAATCATTATATCATCTTTGCACTGGTTCTCTGTTCGACCTCTTGTATATAGCCGAGATATATTTGTATCACTATATTTCTATATTTAAGCTTTACTTCGACATATACGCCTATATAATTGTGCCATTATTTGACTAGTCTCTTGCTATTTTTGCTACTTACTTAGAATTTATTATTTTTGTTCTCTTCATTATTAGAATTGATTGCGATGGGTGAGCTACAGTGTCCAAATTTCCCTTGTGGATCAATAAAGTTTGTCTAAGTCTGTTTGTTATATGAAGATATTGGCAACATAACATAACAGAACATTTCACTGTAGAGGCTCAACCACTGCGGATCAGATGGTTCACAGAAAGTGGATAGACAGTACAGAGAAACTTAAGGGAAAATAACCAAAAGTACTATCAATAGTACAGATTTATGAGGTTTACATTTTACCAAACGCAGGGTGCAGTCATGTTGGATTCCAAGATCGAAGGGTTTTCCAATTTAAACGTGCAGGTTGGAACAGAGAAAGTCCATCTTCTAAGAATAACTGGAATGCAACTTTTTTGTCTTAGATTTCTCAGTTGTGTTATACTTTGTGACTTTGATGACTCTGTGAGAAGATATTATTGTTAAATATCTGTAGACAGAAATATTTTAAAGGTCACATATTCTGTGAAATTGACTCTTGTGAGTTTTTAGACATGTTAGAATGTTGTGACCTTCCCAAAAACATACTCGAAGTTGCGTTTTGTTTCATTCACACATAATAATTCTGCATTATTAGTCTGTCTACATCTCAAACACTCAAAATGCTGTTTCACCTTGTGATGTCGTGCAGCAGTAGATAACAGCTTTTACCTTTAGTTCAGTAAAGATGGGCTGAAATTATCCAAATGTTTCTAGTGAAGCCACATGGAGTTTAAAAGAGTTTAAAAACACACTTCCTGTATTACCACATGACATCACAAGGTGGAACAGTGTTTTCAGTTTGCACATTATGAATGAAACAAAACACACCTCCAGGTATGTTTGTGATGAGGAAAAGACACTATAACATAGATTAGAAAAAAGCGCAATATGTAACACAATGTCATTTAGATTGCAATTGTTCAACATGGTATCTACGCAATGACAGCTTAATTAAACATTGCATTATTTTTGGTTGTTTACAACATGTACGAATAATTTACATCAATCAGAAATTAGACTGAGTAGCTGCTCAGAGAAACAGCATTCTTATCAGAATAATTATACACCATTATGCATTTTAATAGAATAGCCGTCTCCAGCAGTTTAAAGTGATAAACTGACTGTTTGTTTGTGTGAAAACCTGAGATAGCAACATCTACATGTTAGTGATTGTGATAATGAAGCACAACGTCATTGCTTTATTGTGAATTCACCTCGGGCTGTCATGATAACAATTTTATAAAGCGCTATAAACTAGTAATGCTACAGTATAGACGAGAAACTAATATTGAAACTTATGCCACTGACATAATAACCCAAGAGAAGATTTAAAAACTATTCTAAATCTGCTTTGTGGAACTGTGAGTCAGAAACATGTAAATCTTTTTTGTCCAGTCCCAATGCAAACACCTGGAAAAAAACATTTTGTGAGACCATTTTTCCCGTGTTTGTACAATCTTGTGGCAATTTTGTCTCGTGAGATCTTACGGCACGAGATCTTGTACCACCCCTAATAAATATTGAACTAAAAAAATGATTGTTCCATCTGTCACATATTGAACGTCCAAATAGTAATTATCATGACGGGCCTAGATACACCAGCCCTCAGCATCCATACACGCAGCCAAGTGGGCGACGGTGAATAGACTTCTTGGTCATTCCTGGTGCCGTGTGCATGTATAATGTAACAGAGCACGATCCAGAGTGATCTTAATGACTCTGCACCTCTCCCACACGCCTCAAAGACACATTTCAGTTTACATTTGTGCTATTGAATTCATAATTGCTTGTTGGCTATAAAGCTTCCTGTCTAATGAAATGCTTCCATAACAATCAATAAAGGAAATAGAGCGGCTCCTTTTAAATGTTGTGGCGAAGGAGGCAAAAGCCATCAAGCTGAACCAGCGCTATCAATGTTGCAGCTTTTGTGTGTTTCCGTGAGTGTGTGTCTGTTTGTGTGTGCGTTATCATTGAGAGAGAGATACTATTACTAAAATCAACACTTTGCAATGCCTATTTTGGTCAAAGGCTGATCACATTCTGCTGAAATGGAGAAGCTGTGGATCAATGAGCTTGGTGTTGCTTTAATTTCTTGTGTTGGTACAAAAATATCAGTAAAAAACATGACTTTTTTTGAAGATCGAATTCAGTTCTCATAAAGTTCAAACAGGATTCAATCTAAAAAGAAGAAGGTAAAAGAACTGGATACACAAAAAAGACAAAATACTGAGACAAACTGTATTGAATTAAACCATATAAATGTTTGGCTCAATTGATGTTGGCACTGCAAGGACGTCTAAATGCATTACTCACCAAAAAAATACTATAAAGTAAACATGAAGTAACTTAATTCAATTATGAGGAAAGGCTGATTATGGATTAATTCATTGTGTCGGCTGAAAAAATGCCTCATATTACACAAAATTGACATGTGAGTTTTGGGGCCAGAATTGCCAGAATTATTATTATTATTATTAGTATTAGTATTAGTAGTAATATTAGTAGTAGTAGTAGTAGTAGTAGTAGTAGTATTAGTATTATTACTCTGTGTGCATCTCCAAAGCTCAAAATGCTCCTTTCCACCTTTTGTGTAGCAGAGATTGCAAGTTCCAGATGATTCTAGTGAAGATGTGTGGAGTTTAAAAACACAGTGGAGCCTCCTGTATCACCACATTAGTGAAGATGTGGAGTTTAAAAACACAGTGGAGCCTCCTGTATCACCACATGGCAAGATTTGTGTGTTAAACATGTGTGAATCAAACAAAACACAACGCCAGGTATGTTTTTGATAGGTTTTTTAATCAGAAAATAGCACAATATGGGCCCTTTAAGCAGTGTTAATAAGCAACTCAGACATTATATATAACTAATATTAACAATCACATTTTTCACACCAGCCTATCTTTTTGTCCAGTGCTGTTTTGGCAGCGCTCTCTGATAGCCAGTCACGGTAAACCAGGATAGATGTGTGTTTGTGCGCTGGATGGGTCCCGGCCCTCAGCTGCCCCGGCCCCTGCGCAACAGCACTGCCCACTCCACAGCGGATTGTGCTTACTCTCATTTAGCCCGGCCTATTTGTCTTAGCTCTCAAACCTGCTCCCAAGATGTAATTCCATAAAAGCATGCAATCAATAGAGCAGAAACTGTACACTCATCTATCATTTTTAAGGAGAAAAAAAAAGATAACACAAATAAAAAATGTGGGTGCGTAGCGTGAGTAAGAACGTCTATGCAAATTAGAAAATTGCTCGTGACGGCTATAGGTGACGTATGCTTCCACTAGATGGCATCGTTCGGGGTTTTCTCTCTATATCACAACAATCAATGCGTGTGCGGTGTCTGGTGTCAAAAATAAGAAAATATTAAGGTCTTTACTCCTGGAATCGTCAACATTTCCAGGAAGATATAAATACAATCTCCGCAGAGACGCTTAAACAGCCCACATACTGAGTCTTCATTAATCTCCTCTGTAACAGGACTCTATCCTCGGCCTCAATATTACAGTAAATGGCGATGCTTATCAGAAAGCAGCCCTGCCCTTGAAATAGGTGCCGTTCCATTCCAGGCTAATTCCACTGCCATTATCCGCTCGGACCATTTCTCACAGGTGTATAAATTGGTCTAAGCCGTGGTTTACTTTCAGCGCGTTGGAAATACAAACAGGCGGATGTTCGCCGGCTTTTATCTCTCCCTACCCTCTGTATCCCTAATACCTCCAGCCCTCCCTCCGATCCTTCTTGCAGTCGACAGCCCCTCCCACCGCCTCACAAGTGAAATGAGCGCGGACTGACTTCTAGCTTCCAGCAAGGTTGAGGTAATAGCTTATTAGCGGCCAATAAACATCAGTCATTTTCATTTAAGCTAACGCTCTAATCTTGTTCATGATCGGCAAGACATAAAAATGGATGCAAATCGATGGCGCTTTTTTTAAATAGATGCTGCGTCTGTAGGCTGTGATCTTCATTATAAGGAGATGCAGATTCTAGGACTGTAAAATGACTCTGATGAAGCATTAAAGGCATTAAAGGTGCATTGTGTAGCTTTTCTGCTGGTGGGTCCATCACCTGCTTGTTTCTTTTATTCCACAGTATGATATTCAACTATTCTACTTTACATTTATTCAATTACACGTGGTCTTATAGCTCAAAAATACCTAGAAAAACTATATTACACTATTTTCTGACCTATATTGTAATGCTGTAATGTTGTTTCCTCATGACTAACAGACCTGGAGTTGTGTTTTGTTCCTTTGACACACGTTTAACACACAAATCCTGCATATTTAGGCCGAGTTCCTTCACCCCTGTGTTAAATTCATCAGCCCTGGAATTTCTAATCTCTTACTTTACCTTGAAAACTGACATCGCAAGGTGGAACAAAGCAGTTTTAGCTTTGAAGCGTTACTCAAACACGTGTGAATGAAATAAAACGTAACTCCGGGTACGTTTTTGATAAAGTCGGAACATTATAACATGTTTTTAAGCTCATAAGAGTCAATTTCATACTTCTTTTACACTTCAATGACAAATTTTCTGTGTACAATGCGGTCAGAAGATATTTGATTCACTGCAAGTGGAAACAAAACTGAATTAGTGACCCAATAATTCACATTTCAGATACTCAGGGTTGTTCCATTCAGACCCTGCACTGACATATTAAGGTCTTTGGGAAGAGTTGGACAAAAAGTTGCCTCTTATACAAAGACTTTTGACTCGATCTCAGACATTCCCATCACACCTCAGTCTGTCCGACGTTGACAGGAGGACACCAGCAGCCTCCCTGATGAGTGCCCGGAATACCCCTCCCCTCTGTACACTCCCATCCTCTCATCCATCCATTTCCAACTCCGCACTCCCCTCACTGTGCCCACGGAGCAGCAGCTGGCTAGTTATTTGTGACCTGCCAGTCTACGGCTACAACAAGGTTTCGACGCAATTAAGAATACATTTCCCAGGTAGCATTGCAACAAATCACGTTCTGCGGGGTCTAGGTCTGCACACGTAAACTCATTACTCACCAAAATCAAATCGTATACAAACAGAAACATAAAATAACTCATCGTCGTTCGAGAAAAGAAAAGGCTTTTATTAATTGACTGAATTTGTGTCATTTGAAAGGATTCATGCTGTGATATTCTTTAAATATTTGCAATGGCTATGCTGTTTTGTTTCATTCATACATGTTCAAACAGAAAATACTCCACCTTGTGATGTCATGTGGTCATACAGGAAGTGCTCCATTGTGTTTTCAAACCCCATACAATTTCGCTAAAATCATTTGGATAATTTCAGCCATGGAATTTCTAATCTTGACTAAACAAAAGTAAAAGGTATCCATTTCCTACAGACTAATAACGGAGGGTTCCTTGTTTGTTCTTACACTACATTTCCCAGGTAGCATTGCAACCAATCACGTTCTACGGGGTCTAGACCTGCACACGTAAACTCATTACTCACCGAAATCAAATCGTATTCAAACAGAAACATAAAATAACTCATCATCGCTCGAGAAAAGAAAAGGCTTTTATTAATCGACTGAATTTGTGTCATTTGAAAGGATTCATGCTGCGTTATTCTTTAGAATAAATATTTGCTATGGCTAAGCTTTGTTTCATTCATACATGTTTAACACACACATTTTTTTTTTACTTTCAACTGAAAATACTCCACTTTGTGATGTCATGTGGTCATACAGGAAGTGCTCCACTGTGTTTTCAAACTCCACACTCCACTCCGCACCATCGTTAAAATCATTTGGATAATTTCAGCCCTGGAATTTCTAATCTTGACTAAACAAAGGTAAAAGCATAGACTGTATAAAAAAGTGGACTAAGCGAGTGTGACGTCACCCATAGTGTTCAGCGCCGCTCAAATGAGGCTCGCGATGCTAACGGTTACAGGAGCCAATCTGGAGCCAGGCTCTATGTTATGAATAGGATTTTTTTGACTAACAAAATAGCGAAAAAAAAAAATCAGGATCATGTGTCGCGGGTTGATAAGAACATTTTAAGACCAAGATGAAGAGGATCACAGCAGCAGGTACAGAGAGACGAGCGACAAGATCCTAATGTAAGTCAATGGGAGCCAGAGTCAGAAGGAGCCGGAAGAGCCTCCTGGAGCACTTCCTGTTTGGCACGCGGCGGCTAACGCGTTAGCTATGTCCATTCATATATACGGTCTATGGGTAAAAGGTATTCGTTACCTACAGACTAACAAGGGAGGGTTCCTTGTTCGTTCCTACACTACATTTCCCAGGTAGCATTGCAACAAATACAGGCTACAGCGTCCAGGTCTGCACAGATAAACTCATTACTCACCGAAATCAAACCGTACACAAAAGGAAACGTGAAATAACTAATCATTGTTCAAGAAAAGAAAAGCCAATTATTTATTGATTGAATTTGCGTCGTCTGAAAAGCTTCTCGCCGCGCTATTCTTTAGATAAAATATTTGCTAAGGCTGCTCGGTCGGCGTAATCACTACCTATTATGCGGGTTCATTTGAAAGTAAGAAGCAAAGCGGTCAAAGGCATCACAGGTCCGGCCATTACGGTGTCAATTTGGTGACGAAAAACAATCCATCGCGCACACAAAGCCACGCAACTTCTCCCACACACTGTTGATTTTTTACCATCGGAGAAGCTTTGGTTTAAAAAGGAAATAGCACACTGTCATATTCGAATTATAGAGTAGATATTTTCTGTCCAGTTAAATCAGGATATGGAGGAAAGAAAACAAGCCCGGAAAGAGGATAATGTACACTTATTTGTTTTTGTGGTGAATTATTTGAGAGAGTTTGGCAGTTCTTCTTGCTTTTATTTTACTTGAAATGAGAAGGCGTGCGGGCTTATGGGCACGTTGTTTTGAATCCCAGGCGGCTCATTTAGACACAGTATTAGTGACAGGAATAGTTTTGCAGACATACGGGGCGTCATAAACCAGGCGATGTTTGGGTTTCTCACAATCAGTGGGAAGAAAAACAACATTTGAAGTAACAAAAAGTATTTTCAGTTGGTCAATGTCTCCTCTGTTGACATATAAAGTAGAATGTCTTTCACAGATAGCCGACTATGAATTTGTAAGTTAAAATCTTGCTTTGTGCGCCTTTGTTCAGACATTGGCAAGGTTGGAACGGAGAGTTGGGTATTTTAACTAAAGGCGTGTGCAATTTATCAGATTTTAATCAAGATCTGTTTTAACCGTCAATATATTTGGTCTTTATAATCAAAGGATCCATTGCCAGTGCTCCAATCTGACTATCTTTTTGTGTTAAATAACAATTATTAAAACCCTAGATTATTTATGTTAAACTGCCATATTTATGTATTTATTTTTATTTCATTCATAAAGCATAAAAATACATCTGTGTCATAACATCCAAATACAAGAAATGAATGAAAAGGAGCAGAAAAAAAGAGTAATCTTATGTTATCTGCCACCTCTTTCCTTTTCTAGACAATAAACCAACACCGATGGTTACTTCAAAACATTTCCAATCAGTACATTTAATTTCAGTCACAATTAATAATCAGTTGCAAACAGAGATCAACACTTGTATTAAAAAGAAAAAAAAGACAAATATCTTAAGCCCTCTTTGAGTCTGATAAAAAGTACTCATCCAATCAATGAACCCCGAGCGTCTCAACCGTCTTCTAAAAGTAAAATATAATAGGAATAAGGCAAAGAGGGGCCACGGAGATATTTGGTGGTGAAATCCTGAAGTTTGGAGAAGAGGAAGGAGCCTCACGAGCTCTTGAATGGACTGGTTGAAGAGTTCAACAGTGAAGATCTATACCAAATGTCAAAATTTCTATATACCACATTTCTAGGTCTTAATAAGGCAAAATTAACTCTTCGAAGCTGTGCTAGAATGTTACTTCATCAAAAATATCCTTGAAATTGTATTTTGTTTCATTCACTTTGTTTGAATTCCCCTTTATTATTAGTCATTCTACATCCTCAAAGCTCAAATATTCAATTTTGATGACAATTTCAATGATCCAAATGATTCTAGTGAAGGTGTATAGAGTTTAAAACACAATGCAGCACTTCCAGTATTTCTCACAACTCCAGCTATGTTTTTGATGAGGAAAAAACATTCTTACAGATGAGAAAATAGCATAATATGGGTTGTTTCAAATACAGGAAATAATCAAGTGTAACAATTGGCCAAAAGTTTCCCCGTCACCTGAGCATCCCCGCAGAAGATATTTCATAATCGCAATTGAACGAATAAACACCGGTTCGGTCGGTGTCAAAACGGGAGGCGCGTGAACAGTGAAAAGTGTCACTTTGATGAAGCCATCCAGCCTCACTTCACTTCAGGTTGCACACAAACTGACAGCTGCTAATGACGGAGCCCAAGCTTCACGTGCAACATCACAACCGGATCTGAAGCTCTTTGTCTGATTCACATTCCTGCCGGGCTCCATATAATCGTACAACAACTCACTTGATTTGCTACTTACTCAGATTTTATTATTACCATTTATACTGTTGCGCTTTGGTATTATAATATATTGTGATGTGTGAGCTACTGTGTCCAAATAATTCCCCTTGTGGATCAATAAAGTTTGTCTAAGTCCTTTTCAAAATTAACTGTAATCCAATTAGTACTGGTCCATATATTTGAGACTCTCTTGCTATATTTGCTACTTATTCTGAATTTATTATTACCATTATATTGTTGCGCTTTCTTATTATATTATATTGTGATGTGTGAACCGCTGTGTTCAAATAATTCCCCTCGCGGATCAATAAAGTTTGTCTAAGATCAAGTATAACATGATCATTCCACGCCGGCTGATTAAACTTTCCGCAGCTTCTGATAATTGCGGGACTGTTGATTTCCTTTTTACTCCGCCGTTTCGGAATTGGCAATTTTCCACAGTTAACTGAATCAAACTATTTTAAGAACCAAACATTTTGCCCCTTTATTGTTGTTAAGAAAATAAACTCTAACAGGCTTTTAAGTCCTACACCCCGCCGTGAAAGATCCCCTGATTACTGATTACGCATTGTGCATCATATAATTGAAAAACTCAGATTCTCCGTGTTTTTTTTGCAGCTACTTTAGTTTGTATTTTTGTCCCGTTATGAGGATGACGCAGCTCCCGCTCAGACGCAGATTGAGGCGTACAAAGGGGGCCCATTGATCAAGCCGTATGTATGTCCCGGAAAGCATTTGGCCCGCTTGCCTCTTCTCTCATTTCTCCTCCCTCTAACACAGTTATCTCTACCTGATGTGCTTTTGTATCGTACAGTAAGAAGCGCATAATAGCAAAACGCACGCTGTATTTGTGTGTGTGTGTGTGTGTGTGTGTAGCAGAGGTGCGCAGACGGAGGGGGGCCGCTCCAACATCTGCAAATTGAATTCAGCCCAAATGTGACAGTGATGAAGTGTTTTTCATAGGAGCTCTGATTGTCTCTATCTTCGCTCCTGTCTGGGAGGATTACAGCAGCACGGCCGCTCCACGGGCCTCAACCCGGGGCCTCGCCAGCTCATCTATTAATGACAGTATTGGAAAATCAAATTCATATGAGATACATGTTTTAGCAGGCACGGAGCTGGGAGCGGAGTGGATTTGCTGTTGCCGTATTCCTCCTAGCTGTGTGAGATTTCGCTTTTTCTTGTAGAACTGGTCTTCTTAGCCCTCAGGCCAGTTTTTAATAATAGGATAAGGGTGGATAAAATTGATCGTGCTTTACAGGCATGAGCTTTTAGGAATACGTCAATAATAAAACAAAGATTGGCCTTTCCGTGCGTTTCTCTTCAGGCGCGTTAGAGACCTCCACATTGCCCCGCGACTTTCCTTACGACTCTGAGCGTTCGGCGAAACAATAGGGGAGGTAGGCGAGGCGGAGGAGGTGTGGTTACCTGGAGAGATGAAAGATTTTTGAAAGAAATCTAAAAAAAAAAAAAAAAGTAAAACTGACTTCTCCTACTAAGAGTAAAAGAGCAGCGGGAAAGAATGTGACTTAAGGCAACAAAAACTCCAAACAGAATGAAGGGCAGATACCGGAGCAAAGAGTGAAAAACCAGCCCCGAAAAAACAACATTGATCAAATTTTGGAAAATACGTCAGGAGGCATTATCAACTCATGTTTGACAGAAGCGCCGGGAGCCCTACAGCGCCGCCCGGAATAGAGAAGGCAGAGGAAGCGTTTCAATGGCCACAGCTCAAACAAACACTTGAAAAGATAAAAAAGCGGTGAAATATGGCTACCTGGACCCACTTTGTTAAAAATCGATTCTCTGTGATGTTTGGGCAACCGCAAATCACACAGACTTCTATAAAGGCGTATGGGAGCTCCTTTAGTATCCGAGCCAGGCTTTTTTCTGCTATATCCTTTCGACTGGGTTTCGCTTTTGGTATTCTCGACACCAATACGTTCACCACATCTCTAGTACATCATTTCGAGAGAGCGCCGCAGTCTGGACTAAATGGCAGGGTAAGTCGGAGTAGACCGGCTTGGTTGACGGGCTTCACGGGCCGTCGGCGAACAGCGGGATAGAGGAGAAAGCTGGCTATAAACTCAAATGATTTCTGTGTGTGTTTCTGGCTTGATCTTGTGAGGCCCGTCTGTTGCTTTTTCTCACTTAGCCCGGAGAACCAGCGCTGTCAAAATGTGAGTGATGTAAGGGTGAACTCGGAATGACCTCCTTTTCAGTAATAAGGATGGAGCGATAGAGCCTTGGTCGTGACACAAGTCGACAATAAGGGAAAGAATGATAGAGTTTTGTACGGCAACGTGGAGGGAGGAGTGTGGATCGTTGTGCACATAAGAAAATTAAGGTAAGATAATGGGGACGTGCATATGGTTTATCCAGTTTGAAAAATGATTTAATGGTTGTTACTTTAGATTTTTTGTTGTTTTTTTCAGATGCGTCCTTGCACAAGACACTTGACAAATACACAGACAACTGATTGTGTCTGTGTATGAAGGTGGTGTGTGAGTGAGTGATATGTGGTTGTTAAAGGGGGTAATAGGGCAAAATGGCAGTCTTGCTTACAGCAGTCCACCCCGGGTTTAAAAATGGACAATAAGGCTGTAAAATATTCAAGTCACTTTATTTTGAACTATGGTATAATGTTTCCTCATTACAAACACATCTGGAGTTGTGATTAGTTACACTATTTAACACACAAACACTGCATATTTATCCCCAGAAAACACTCCAGCTTGTGATATCATATAGTAATACATGAAGGGCTCCACTGTGTTTTTCTTCTCTAGAAGCGTTTGGATGATTTCAGCCATGGACTTTCCATTCTGTACTAAAAAACGTGGCTGTAAATTTGAAAAATACTGCTTAATGACATCACAAGGTGAAACAGACCATTTTGAGCTTTGGAGATGGAAAAAAAAAAGTAATAAGGGATTATTCAAATATGTGTAAATGAAACAAAACAACTCCAGGTACAAAATTAAATAAATCTAAGTTTTGAGTAATTGAGTAAGAATTGAGTAATTTGAGTAAGAAAATGTACTGGTTGGTTAGTACACAAGTGACACTGTATTCACATTTGAAGTACAAACATAAGGCAGTATTATAAATATGAACTTGTTATTTATTGTTTTAATGAGAACTAGTTCACCGCCTTTTCTTGCCAATGTGTAGAATCTCAGGTGAAGCGATGCAACACAATTAAAGTAATTGTTATTTTATAGCCTACAAATGCTAAGAATGTACTGAGGACTTTGTGTTGTCATGGTGAAGTCTTTGCTCTCATAAGCTCTCCAAGTTTGAAGGAGCTACTTAATATGATCAACTTAACATCTGACAAAGTAACACTTGCTTTAACAATGTTTTCACAGGAGTCACAGTAGGTTAACAATAATATCATAATTTCTCTACCTCATTTGTCGTGCATTAACCCCAAACAGCACATACCCCCGAGCTAATACAAATGAGAGCTGGCAAAACATTTTCTTTAATTACATACTTAACAATAGTGTTATGTTACATCTAAGAGATACTTCCAGCGTATTGGCTACAAGGAGTTATTTAAAAGGTCCAGTGTCAGTTACATCCACAAGAGTCTGACCTGATTTGTCCCCTCTTTAAGACTGGCCAGGGTCAAATGAGTTTTAAAGGATCACTTCAACAGCTATAGAGCCACTTACACACTGCGTTTTCCTGACATCATAAAGGTTCTGACCATATGCCCCCATCGGTCAACTGTAACATGAGTGAATGAGAGAGCAGACCTTTCCACACTGTGCATTAAAGCCCTGCTCCTGCCTTGAAGGTGGACTGTATACTTCCCCCTAGTAACTTCTACTTGAGTATGTCTTTAAAGCCTATATAAGCTATTTTCTGATCCACCTTGCAATGACAAATGGTAATACAGGTGCTGCTCCACTGTGTTTTTAAACTTCCTAACCCTAACCCTATAGATCTAATTACAAAGAAAGAATTGTCTTAGTTTTTGAGATAATTTTACTTCACTTGATTGATGTTTGGAAGTGCTTTTGATTGAGTAAAGTTTATTACTTAATGTATTTAATGTATTTGTGTATTTATTTTATTGCTCTCTTTGGAAATATGATATGAGTTGTGGCATAAATCTGATGGTAACACCTATGCCCACCAAAAGAATGCAGAATACTTCATTAATTATTCAAGGCACAGTTTTATCAGAATGGTAATTGTCTTCTTTCTTGAGGTCATGTCTGGCTACTCTCCCACCTCACATTTCTGAGCATTGGTGAGCGTTCTATTCACACCTAGGTGAATAGAATGAGCTGAAAGGGTTAAGCAGCAGGATAAAAGAGGAGAGTTTTCAGCACCATGGAGTCATCAGCACAAATCCACATCAAACCTAAAGCAGGCCGTCCTGATGTCACAGTCGACCTTTAGAAGATCAGAGCTGCCACTTTAAGTACAGATCAGTCCAGAGAGAGGCACTGCTGCACTCTGCCTCTGCCCTTTACTGGCATCCCTGCATTTTAGATCCCTTTTTACATATTATTGCATTGTCTTTATTGACAAAATAAGACTATTAAACCCCATTTTAACCATTTTCTACATGAAAAAACATTAATATGTACGTAACTGGTGGTGTCCACATCTAGATTTATAAAATAAATTCTGTTGTTATATGTGACAATTTGTCAATAGACTATTTTGTACTTCAAATTTTGTCAAATTCAAATTCAAATTTTGAGTTGTTGAGTTTTGTAGTTGAGTTGTATGGTACTGGACAAAAAGAGGGATTTATTTTTCAGTGCCTGAAGACACTCATCTGGGTCATGGTGAACCTGCTTTACAGAGATGCTCATCCTGAATGCAACTGTCATTAAATATGAAAACAAAGTGCTTAGATACAGCAGCTCTCCAGTCCTGCACAAAACTGTTACATTCACAAGTCGAACAAAACCACAATACACTGCAACTACCAATATCAAGATTATTCAGTTCAAACATGCACAATAGTTGAAATCCTCCAGCTAAGGTCGTCCTGGCCCAGGCCTGGGGACTGATCCCTGATCCCTGCCCCAGCCACAGGGAAGAATGGGTCATATTTAGCTATTTGTATAATAAATTGTACCTTAACCGTCACCCTAATTATGATTACTCATGTCACAATATAATTGGAAATAAGAAAAAATTATATATTCACCTATGTAAAATGCTTTTTCTCTCCCATTTGTGACATTAACTTGTGGCATGACTGTATCATTAATCAACAATCACCAAATGATGATGTTTTTTCTCAATAATCGTAACACTAACATGTTATGGTTTCTATTCCATAACCCCAGAGAACAGCCAGAACATTTCACTAAATTTCTGCTATTTAAGAAACCACAATGGCCTGTCTTTTAAAACACATCACATAATGGTACCATTATGGGGTAGTCATGGGTTTACCTTGGGACATGGACCACACTTGTATCTTCAGTGCTTCTAAATATTCTTGATCACGTTCCTATAGGTCCACGGCTCATTGTGCGTTGGGAGTTTACATTGCACATACAGTGGAGAAAAAACAATCCCGTGCATCACCGGAGCGCACAGTAATGGGAATAAAAGGCGCATAAATAAAAGGGGCCGTTGCTTTTGCCTTAAACGCCTTTTTATCCAACATATTCCACTTCACTCCAAAAAAGCTCTGCGAGGAGACAGCCAACACTTCTGAGGCAGCTTTTTGGGGAGTTTTTCTGTGATGTTCTTGGGATATACAAGTCGGAGATTGTTGTGTTGACTTGAAGCTATGCTATGTCTCCAACAAGTCCACCGACACCGGCAGCCTTCCGGGGTTGAAAGAGAGGGAGAGCAGATGAAAAGGAGCGGAAGTAAGAAGAAGGTCTGAAAATAGTGCTGTGTTGTGGAGTGAGTGACGCAGCAAGTCTTTGAGATGAGGAGACATTCCCCCAGAGAGAAGCAGGGAGGAGCGGGGATGGAGGAGTGAAAACCTGAAAGGGCTGGAGTTGTATAAGGAAGACTCTACAGGTTTTGACAGGTCATAGTCACTTCACAAACAGCTTCAGTCTTCAAACGCTCACACAAGTCAGAATTGTAGTGCTTTTCTTGATATAGATTCCTTTTATTTATACCATATAAAAGCCACGTAGAAAAGTGCACTAAACAAGGGTGATGTTACCTGTAGCGTTTGGCTCAAGTCAAATAAAGCTCAAGGAGGGTAGCAGCTATAGAAGTGAATTTGGACCAGACTTAGGATTATTAGGATCATGTACAAGCATTTTAAGACTAAAATGACAAGCTTCACTGCAACATTCAATTAAATTCAATTCAATTTCTCTTTATTGTCACATGTGCATATACATACAAGATATATAACACAGATGAAATTGCTGTCTTCTCCCACATCAGTGCAAACATTTAAAAAAAGAAGAGAAAATGTGCAAACGACAAGTAAAAAAAAGAAAAGTGCAAACCAAATAAACATTAAGTAACATTCAAATATAGACAAAACAGAGATTACAGATGAAAGTGAGGTAGTGCTAATATATATATATAAAATAAATAAACAGTTATTGATTGTCCATATAAAAAAAATATATATATAGAGATATATGTGCCAAGTATATGAAGTAATAGTTTTTTGATTGTCGACATTTATAGAGAGAACTTTTTATCAGTGTAAAGTCCATTGGAGCCAGTGGAGCAGGAAGTGCACTGATGCTCACTTCCTATTTGGAGGCTGTGTTCCATTATGTGGAAATACAGGAAGATGATTTCAGACCTGAAATTGCCCACGTCTACTGAACAAAAGTAAAAGGTAGCTGTGAACTTCAAATGTGAATGAAACAAAACACGACTCCGGATGTGTTTTTGATGAGGTAACGACATTCATAAGATAAGACTTTTAAATACAAAGCCTAAAATTGAATCTGTAACCATCTCTTCTCTTTGTTATATATTGAAACAGTTGTGTGTTGTTGAAAGAGTGACGCTGAGATGAGGTTACACTCCCCCTGAGAGGACAGAGGAGGGAGGAAGGATCAAAAAGGCTGTAGTTGTGCTTGGCTCAGTTTTGCTAGTTGACAGGTCATTGCCACAGTGGGCTCAGAGTTGCACATCGTTTCATCCCCATTTAAGCCTTATCACAAATATCCTGACAGCCCTTATTTCATTTTTGCACTTTTTCTTCTTTTTTTTTTTTTCTTTTTTTTTCAAAAAGTCTTGCGAGAAAAACAAAAGGCTCATTTTCATTTTTATCTTTTGGGCCTTTTTTTTTTTTCACATCCCGAGCACCAACTAGAAAGAATCCTATTAACGCCGCTACAGCCAACTAAGTCATGAGAAGCCTTGCACAGAAAAAGGCAGTAATGATCTCCCATTGTAAAGTATTTAATCAAAATGATGAAAGATCTCCAAATTGTAAGAAAAAAAAAGTACTGTCTGGGTGTACAGCGTCAGTAATTATAACTATATTCCAAAACAGCTACAAAGGCATAATAACGCATTAGCATGTTTTCCTGTTGTTTAGTGGATGTTTTGACGAAAAGGTCCCCGGAGCCTTCTCTGTGCAATGAGAAGCCATAATCTACTGCATAATTCAGTTGTGTAGATCGTTATAACATAAACTCTCTTGTTCGAAATCTACTGCCTTTCCCAGGGGCAACTTTATTTGGCATCTTCCACCACTGCTAATCACTTAACCAACCGTAATAAAGAACATTATCATCCAAGAACCATCTCTCTCTCTCTTCTCTATTTTTGTCTATCACTAACTCACTCTTCTTTCTCTCTTTCTTTCCTTCCCTCTTCCTCTCTTTTCTGCAGACATTTGCATAAGTTATGTACAACACTGTTTACATTTATGACATCACCCCTGACAGTGCGCAAACCGATTGCTATTTTACATTCTGAAGCGAGACCCCTTGGGCAATTTGTGAGCTTTCCACTGGCTGATTTTGATGAAGTGCTAGCTGTCTATAGCGTAAGATGACAAGCGCGGGATAGGAGTTAGCTAACCGGTGACCAACAAGCCTCTGTCTGCATGCATATGGAGGTAAGGTATACAAAGTAGTTTATCAAAAAGTAAGTACAAAAGTATTTGACACATGGGGTCACTCTTTTGGAATAGTTTTGATTTATCGACCAATACAATAAGGATGAAAGATACTGCAATATACAACACTAAACTGAAAAATAAAGTGCAAATGCAACAAAGTATATGATAATAAATCACCTGCAGATTGTGGCTTGATAATAAATAAATATAGACCAGTCGTCCCCATGTGGCCCTCTCAGGAGATGTCATGGAGGTCAGTGTAAAGTATTACTTTGGGCAGGTTTCCAGATATAATCATGAGGGTAAATTGTTGAGAGATAATAAGAAATACATGATGAAATACAATTATTTGCTTGTCTCTATGATGTGATTGCTTGAGTGTGACATTAAACTAAACCATATGGCTTGCATTCAATTACAGGTGTATTAGTGCTAAAATAAAGAGAAAAATAAGGCATGCATTCTTTGAGTGGCTCAATTCTCCACAGAGCTGACCTGTAACTTGTCATGTGCCCGTCTCCATCGAGATACATACCCCTCGCAAATCAATGGCAGTGGCAAAACCTGCACCAGAAAAGTCACATGATTCAACTTTAAACACATTAAGCTAAAATTCAGTATTGAAAGTTAAACGTACAGAATAAATTTACTATTTATATAATAATTTTGGGGTTGCTGTATTCAAAGGACCTATATTAAGCTATTTTTCTGATCTATGGTATGGTTTTTCTAAGTCAAAAACATACCCCATGTTTCATTCTATGTTTAACACACAAACCCTGCATATTTAGGCTGAGTTCTTCTCTCAAACAGAAAACACTGCACTACACCTGCTGATGTCATGTGGTAATATAGGAAGTGCTCTACTGTGTTTTTAAACTTTTACACATTCACTAGAATTGTTTGAATAATCAGTAGATAAGTCAGCCTTTGGAATTGCCTTTGTCTAGTGAACCAAAGGTAAAAACGTAGTTGAACTTGAAAACTTCACTTTCACCTTCATCACAAGGTGGAACAGAGCATTTTGAGCTTTGGAGATGTAGACAGAGTAATAAAGCATGTGTGAACAAAATAAAACGCAAGTCCAGGTAAGTTTTTTTTTTTAATTTTAAATTGTAACATGGCTAAAAGCTTACAAGTCCATTTAAGTACCTTTAAAACTCTTAAAACACCAGTACTTTCTATACATCTGGGACAGCTCATTCCAACACATGCTCAGGTGTACTTTATGCAAAACAAATGTCCTGAACAAACCTGTATAATCCAGCAGTGGAGTCCAGCACCAGCAGAGAGGACTACAGAGAGGAGCTGGGAGCAGGTAATTACGACACAGTGGTGAAACATCATTATTCACTCATCTGCCCACAGCCCCATCGGTCCCACTGAGCACTGGCCCATACACAATCACTACCTCACCAAGGACACCTCCACCCCCACGCACACCCCATCCATCTACCCCAGCACGGGGCTTATCGGACAGGCCTCAGCACTTCCCCTTCACTACTCATATCACCAGCCCCTTATACACAGGGCTGTCATATTCCCCTCCTCACGTGATGTTAGCGGTTACTCTGCTGCTCATTATGTAATTGAATCCCGGGCTGCAAAAGCGGAGTTTCATGTATCACTTGGACGCACATCAAGAGGAAAAGCAGTATTTTATGTTGTGTGATTTGAGTGTGTGTTACAGAGGATGAGATCATAGATAGTAAATTTTCACAGAGGCTTTGTTCAGTATAGGTACACGGGGATTTTATTGTGTTATTGTTGCTGTTTTTTGTGGTATGTTGGTGAAATTGCAAAATCATGTATGTCTTTTGAATTAAATATGCATGTTTTTTGGCTCAAGATATCACTTACAATTTTCAGGAAAGCCTAAAATGTGTAGGCCAGTGCAGCTTTTCTGGTGAAAGGTCCACTACCTACTTGCAATATCTGTAATATTTCATGGTATGACGCTAAAAGCATAGCATTTTATCAATACATGTGCTTCTATGGCTCAAAAATAATTCCTTCTGTGAATAGGGGCGACTCTCCACAGATCTGAATTGTACTATTGCGTAGTGCTGTGATCTCCTTGTCTCTCTCATGATATATGGCGGTTCTAGACAAAGCAATAATGTTTCCATGGAGATAAGTAGTTAGCGGCACAGCCACTAACGCCACAAGGGGTCAGTAAATAAACCAATTATGAGGCTATAATATGCAAATTAAAAAGTTGAACACATGGGCAAAAACTGCAGTCTATTTTGGAAAGTTTGAGAAAAAAAAAAAGTTTACCTAAAATGAAACGGAATCAGCCATTTGTCCAATTACTGCTTGTTCAAAGTGTCCCAAAAATGTTTAAAAACTCCATTCCAAATATCCGTATGCATATACCTGGATGATAATGATTTGGTAAAGGACCCAGAACCTCCAACTCAGCACATATTCCTCTAACAAAACCTTGACTTCAGACAGGGAGAGGGGCCGTAAGTGTACACCACAACTCACACTGCGGGATATTCCAGCGCATACGGAGAATTTGCAAGCTGGAGATAAAAGTATAAGATGACTAAATCCATTCTAATGATGTACCTTATAATGAGAGTCCATTACTCCGCAGTTGCACCCCATGCTCTAAAGGAAAAAGGGGGGAACTTTAATAGCAATTTGCAGTAATGCACCATGCCATAATTCTGAGTCTGTCTGCTGGCTGCATCGACGTTGGGGTGTAATTGCCGTTTTACTCATAGCTGATGGATTAGAACATAAAGTAACAAGAGAGGAACAATCATGTCAAGGAGATGGATGGATGGGTCCGTAGGAGTGAGTGAGAGAGTGGATATTGTCTGGGAGTGCGCTGGGGGGAAGTGGGGGAGATAGGCCAGAGATTTCAATGGCTTCTGGGAATTTAGACCATTTCCGATCTCCCCCTTTGATGGTTTATACTGATGTATGATGTGAACTAATACAGGCGGTGTTGTTGTAGGCAAGGCTGAACCAGATGAACCAGACGTGAGGAGAAAGATCTTGAGATGTTTACAATGTTCCCAACTAAGAAGTAGAACAAAAGTAAGCATCTCTTTGTTTGGTTATAAATCTATTAAGTTGCATCCATGTGGTAAGAATGCCTGTTGATAATAATATTAATTCAGGTAAGAATATAATAATTAAATAAATAGAATAAAAGTATAGAAGTATTTCAGTTCAGTGTAAAGGTGCGCTGTGCAACTTTTTCTAGACAAAGCAATTACATCTCCATGGAAACAAGCAGGTGGCAGACCTGCCACCAGTAAAGTTGTGCAGTGCACCTTTAAACTCTAAAGTAAACCAAAATGTAAAGGTCTCGTTTAGCAGGTTATTTAAGTTATCTTTGATGTTAATGAAATGAATGGTAATGTATCAGACAATAATCATAAGAGTAATAATCATATCACTATCATTTTTAATAACTCTAGTGAACCATCCAAACTGTACATTGTTGTAAGAAGAGAGGGAGAAACAATTGAAAGGTTTCGATCAACCCAGCTGAGGTGAGAGCTTTGATTTTATAGCATCAGTTGTTGGTAAAGAATCAGTTGTGGGAAGAGAAACTTACAAGTGTGCTCCCCAAATACATTATTGTTATACTATACTATACTTAAAAATATGATGGCATTATATATGATGAATTTTATCTAGACTAACTGAAAGAAAGTAAACTTATAGTTAACTTATGCCCATCTTAGATGATAAAAGTCTCTGGTCCAGCGCGTTTCTTCTTCTGTACTTCAGCATTGAGACAGGTACAAGTTTTAGCCCAAAGAGCTGTCTTAAGTCCTGGACTGCCACACTACTACGCTGTGTGAAAGTAAAAACGAAAGACACAAAGGAGGCGCCATCAAAGAGAAATCTCCACTCAAAGAGACTTTATAATTTTTCAATTATGCTCCTTATTTTTCAAAGACACTCTGGTCAGATAGATCAAGCAGATGACATTTTACGAAAACACGTTTCAGTGAGATTTGAGAGTCCTCCTCTCATCCCGCCCTAAAGCCTTGGACCAAAAGCAGAGCTTTTAAGTTGCTTCCCGTCAAATAAATGTGATTACCGAGGCTCCGGCGTCTCCTGGAGGTCAGAATGGAAAAAGAGAAAGTCATAAATGCCACACATCCCAGAACCAAGGCCTCATAAGCTACAATATTCTGGAATCTCACAAAAGTGTAGCACAATGCAATGATAATAAGACAGATCTGGAGAGGCGACTCATTCATCACTGCCACAGATTATAACCGAGTAAAAAGGGCCAGAAGTTTTGTGCAACTCACTAGATTATTAGGATTTTTAAATAGCCATTAAACAGTCAATCTGGACTAAATGTGAATTATTTCATACCCTTTATGAAACACGTAACTGTCTTATCACACCTTGTAGAAAGTATCATCATGGGCAAGTGTTTTGTTGCCACTGCTTGGAACCTAACATTAGTACTGATCAAGTCACCTACATTATAATGGCAGCAGGTCATGACTAATGAAATCTAGTTAAAAAAAACAAACTTTTTCAAGACTTTTAAGAGACTGTGGGTTAACAGCTTCTGCTGAGCATTCCTCCCCCTCTGTCGAGTGATCTACAGGTTGTCTGGGGGCTGTCTGGACTAGGTCTGGTCTTAGCATGGAGCCCGTCAATCGGCACTTTGCACCCAGACGATTAATGCTGCTTTAAAATCTATGGCGAGGTAAATAAATAAGAGGCGAGCCTAAATTAAAACTCTGATGCAATTACACCACCACTTCCAGTTAACCCCTTGGCAATTAGCGAGCTGTCAGCTGGGATGGATCGGAGCACGGATGGCAGAATCAGGGCGTGGGTTTGTGCATGTATGTGTATGTGTGTGTAACCAGACGGCCATATAACACCTCACGTTGATGCAAACTCAATATGCTTAATTAAACTGCTGAGAAACCCCATCAGCATGCCGGGACTGGGTGACGGGGGCTGCCAAAAGTGAAACATGTTTCCTTCACCAGAGGTCAAAGTTCACTGGTTCTGACATGTTCCTATTACAGATAACAACAGGTGACGTAAACTTAATATGGCGGCCGTTTGTTTTCGAGGAAAGTTGCAGCAGTGACGTCATAGCCTTGAATAAAACTTTCTTGAAATTGTGATTTGAGTGAATGAGTTTGAGATAAAACCGAGTCACTATTTTTTCTCCTCCAATGCCAAAGAAGAAAAATACCATTTGTTATTAATAAAGATGGATTGAATTGTCTGGAAAGAGCAAAGAGACTCATATTGTGCCAGTGGTCTTCAGCCATATATCAAAAGCTGCAGCTATTTGGCTGAGGACAGTGGATGCGCCAAATGGGCAGAAACAGGGAGTGAAAACCTTGGCTGGTACGGGGCCCCCTGCTGTCTTAAGTGCGTCGATGCATGTTATGTGTGTATGTGAGACTCCAGTCCCCTGGGCCTCACTTTAAGGAGCCATTAAAAGCCAGCCTGACCTCCGTGCACTTCTAACGATTTTTAATGCCAGTGGAAAAAGACGCCACGGTTGTATTGCTATCATAGTACTTTAATGAAAAAGAATGCAGGGGAGCATCCCATTGGCCCACATGGACAGGAAGGATAGAGTGGACAGTTTAGGGGAATTAGAGAAAAGCAGAGGCTCATAGGACACTGCGATGACACCAGCTTCCATAGGGACGTCCAGCACAATATTTGACCTCCTCAGGCCTAATGTTTAACACTGACAAAACCAATGTCAAACCCCATCCGTCTCCCACACACACACTTCCAGGATATAAGTCCACGCTACCGAATAATCAATCACGAGGGCGACCGGGCAGGGGGAGCAGATCAATGGTGACGCTAAGCAAGCAGAGGTTGTGTGCTTAAAGTATTTGCAAATAAACACATGGCACACACATGGCAAAGACACACACCGCGCCCACTCTCGGTCCAATCAACACAAAGCTAATTACAGTGTTTCGGCAGTGTTTTTCTAGCGTGGAAATGGCCCGCCTGTTGATGGCGTCGAGGCTTAAATTACTGCTTTAATTACTGATGCTAATGTTTTCCCTGCTATTAAACATTTATGCAAAGTGGCATCCGTAGATGTGGAGTCCTTATCAGTGCAGATCCCCAGGGGCCAAAGGGCTGGAGGGGTCCGTCGGGGACAACAGAGACTTGAGGAGGAAAGTGTCTTCTCTGCACTTCAACACTGTCTCTGTTGAAGTACACTGTAAAACACAGAATACTGCCTTTGGCTCCCGGCCCAGTCTGAAACATGGCTTTATTGTTGCCGGAGAAATTAATTTCCTCAGAAGTACACACCCAAAACTTGAAAGGACATAGGACTAAAACACAAAATACAGAATTATATCTGTTTTTCGATTAACAGTCTGACAATATTTGTGTCTAGAATGTGTCAAGAGCCATTCAAATATCTTTTTTTGTTTTTATTAGATTTTTTTAAATGTATTTATTCACTTATTTTGCATAATTTTGTAGGCAATATATTGTTCATGTCAACCACCATTAGGTTTATTATTAGATTTAGGTTGATTAGGTTGAGATACACTTTTTTAACCACCTCTGATGATATAAAGAAAA
>KN504813.1:36393-61820 GCA_000787155.1 Scartelaos histophorus
ATTATAGTCATATTTAAAGTACTTTTACAATTACATTTCAATCTAATGCACAGATGGGCCATTTGCACTGATGTATAAGTTTAAAGACAAGAACAACGCAATACAAAAAGTTGTCTTCAAACCACTTCAATTACAAAAACAAGAGAACCAGGAGATCGCTAAATCAAAGGGAAAAAAGGAGAAAATTGGCGTAATTCCTGACGACATCCTGCTGGGTTATGCAAGATTGTTCACTAGAAAACTCAAGTAACAAGGCACACCTATAGCGAAAGAAAAACATAATCAAAATAAGCCTGCTATTAGCGCAGTGTATGCTAATCAGCGCTGTAGCGAGAAACCCATCTTTACCATAGTCTCCTGTCGTGATACTTAGGCTAAATCAATAACTCAGGGATCCAATTACTGCCCCCTACTGTTCACATCCCTCAGCTCTGCCTCATGCCTTCCTATATGTTTATCACTAAATACACATGCTAGAAAACTACACTTAATACACTACACATGCAATGTCAATCTTACTACAAGTGGGAATGATTTGTGAACATAATTCCTCATAGTCCTGCCCTCCCCAAAAGGAGATTTTTACTCCAATTCGGGAAAAGCACAAGTACCCACTGTAATCTCGTTGTGCTTAAAATAACTCCCCTGGACATGCTGTTCCTGAGGAAGATCTGAACAAAAAACACACACAAACATACAAGATGACAAAATGATTTCAATATATTTGTCCTACATGTTGCATATTTGGCACAAAACATTTTACCTAATCTCTTGAGTCATTTTTACTTTTTTCAGTTTGCAAATGTTTCTTTTCATTTATCATTTCTCCCATGTGCCATAATAAGCCTTCATCTTTCCAACATACTTAAACTGACTGAATGCATTTTGTAACATATTCTGATACAAAGTTCAATCAAAGAACTGTTTTCTGAATTTTTAAAATATTTCTATATGCATTATATCATAGTGTAAAAACATGCCATATAATTGCAGCTTTATTTTTGTTGTACTGTTTGTTATGCATTAAATTATGTCGACTTAGAGACTTGCAAGCACACACTGCTTTTTTTCTTACTAATACCACAGTTCAAAGACAAAATTGCATGATGTAGTCCTTTTATTTTGAAAAGTAGATGTATTCTGAATATCACCAAATTTTACTTTTCCTAATCTCTTGAGTCATTTTATACTTTTTCAGTTTGCAAATGTTTCTTTTCATTTCTCATTTCTCCCATGTGCCAAACTAAACCTTCATCTTTCCAACATACTTAAACTGACCAAGATACAAAAAAACTCATTAAATAACTTACCAAAAGATAATAATGAAACACTTTTTGAGACAATGTGCATGTAATCAAAGACTCAAATAGTATGTTTTATGGATAATTGTGTTACTTTGTGAAACTTTAAAAATGTATTTAGTTAGAGAATACTGAATACCTGAATTAAAATGCATTTTGTAACATATTCCGATACAAAGTTCAATCTAAAAACTTAAAATACTTCTACACTGAGTTGCATTATATCATAGTGTAAAAACATGCCATATAATTGCAGCTTTATTTTTGTTGTACTGTTTGTTATGCATTAAATTATGTCGACTTAGAGACTTGCAAGCACACACTGCTTTTTTTCTTACTAATACCACAGTTCAAAGACAAAATTGCATGATGTAGTCCTTTTATTTTGAAAAGTAGATGTATTCTGAATATCACCAAATTTTACTTTTCCTAATCTCTTGAGTCATTTTATACTTTTTCAGTTTGCAAATGTTTCTTTTCATTTCTCATTTCTCCCATGTGCCAAACTAAACCTTCATCTTTCCAACATACTTAAACTGACCAAGATACAAAAAAACTCATTAAATAACTTACCAAAAGATAATAATGAAACACTTTTTGAGACAATGTGCATGTAATCAAAGACTCAAATAGTATGTTTTATGGATAATTGTGTTACTTTGTGAAACTTTAAAAATGTATTTAGTTAGAGAATACTGAATACCTGAATTAAAATGCATTTTGTAACATATTCCGATACAAAGTTCAATCTAAAAACTTAAAATACTTCTACACTGAGTTGCATTATATCATAGTGTAAAAACATGCCATATAATTGCAGCTTTATTTTTGTTGTACTGTTTGTTATGCATTAAATTATGTCTACTTAGAGACTTGCAACCACACACTGCTTTTTTTCTTACTAATAACAGAGTTCAAAGACAAAATTGCATGATGTAGTCCTTTTATTTTGAAAAGTAAATGTATTCTGAATATCACCAAATGAAAGGGTAATTGTGCCAGAATACAGGTACTCAAAAGTACTAATCAAAAGACGTATTTGCATTGCATGTAGTTATTTCCCAATAATTTAACTCCAACTAATATATTAAGATTGCAAAGCTAAAGTACAGCACAGTATGTACTCAATAATCTATGTTTTTGAAATATGTGTGATTATTTGAGGTGTTGCCGCACAATAGAGTGACATTGGCAGAGAATGAACACATGTCCTTGGGCTCTGGTCCAGTGTGTGTAAGGGTCACCACAACTTGGAAAACCACCAAGATCTTCACAGTGATAGGCTTAATGTTCAATACTCCACTAAACAGAGGAGCTAAAACACCCAAATAGTAGAATAACTTCAAAAGCCATCCATGTTTTTGTGGCTATTTGTCATGTTACTTTGCTTTCAGATATAAAGTGAAGAGTATCAATCAGGGAAATGTGAAGCCCAGACTAAAAAAAAAACAAAAAAAAACATCTGATCCAGTAATGGCTGAAACACGTCATTTTCGCTCACTCTTAAGCCTGATGCACCCAAATCTAATCACTTCTTGATATTCACTCAGTCAATGCCCAGACTTCATAAAGATTAATGCGTCCATTTGAGAATCGTGCTAGCCTTACACACACACATACATGGGCATAGACAGACACCAATGGAAACAATAGGCCGTTTCGCTAGTGCGCAGGGTAATTATCCTCTCCAGCACCTCTCCCGACCTCCACTAATGTCTGCACACCGCCCAAAAGCCCAAAATCTCTGGAGGTTTCTTGCTTGTTGGTTCTCAATGGAGAGTGCCCTTCTTATTTCCTCATTGAAACACATTACTTGAGTTCCTGCCGTTCTTTGTATTCACTTACAATGACACAGGCGCAAACACAGTAGTAGCACTAGTGGTATATGCTATCATGACGGACAATGTAATTCAATTCCACTGCGTGTGTGTGGTCCCCAATTGAAGGACTACTCCCGAGCTCACGCGCAAAATCAGTATTGTGCTGACAGGAAAGGATTCTCTTTTGTGTTCAGACTAGAGCAAAAAGTTTTACAACAAGCTCAAAAAGTGCTGAGTAAAGAAGAAGGACTCGGTTCTATTCAGCCTGGAGGAAGCTTCCCTATCTGTCTGTAATCCACCATTTTCACACAATGCATGTGGAGCCACTCTGACAGAGCAAGGAGAAGGCCGTCCTTGGGCTGTGCTCCTGTGTGCAGGGGCTTGTGAGGTGAAAAAATAAATAAATCTCATAAACAATCTTATATGAGACGGGCAAGAAGAGCAACATGTAAGGTCACATCTATACAAACGCCCTCTACAAAATTCCAAATATTTTATATATATTTTATATATATAGAAAATGGAAACTACCTCTCCAAACATATAATTCGTGAGATTCTCGTAAGAGACCATTTCATATTTCCACTTTCTCTCAAGTGTTTAATGCCTCAAGAATGGTTTACCATGTGTGCTCTACAGAATCCTATTCATAAAACACATATATACAGTACAAATCTAAATGGAATGGCAGTGTTAGAGCAATTGCAAATCGATGTTTATTCTCCCAACTAGAGCTGTGTTGAAAAAATCGATTTTCCATTTCTGAATCGATTCACATGTTAAATTCCCAATATTGATTCGCTCGTCCAAAAATCGATTACTAAATATATATAAATACAATTATTTTTTAGTAGCCTATTCCCCCGGTAAACTTTTATCTAAGTCGCGCCCATGGTATTCACGTTGTGGCGCACTCGCGCCATAGACATCTGCTCGCTCTCGCCATCGACCCAGCCATCGTGACAGACAACGCCACTAACATGGTGCGTGCGGTTGAGCTCATGGGTCTAACTCACGTCGGCTGCTTTGCGCATAGAATCAACTTCGCTTCGCAAGCCGGTCTCAAACTCCCGAATATTGCACGTCTACTTGGGAGAGTGAGGCACATAGCGAAATTTTTCCATCGCAGTACTACAGCCACTCTCACAGCCATCAGTAACTATCAGTAACTCAATACTTGCATAATTTGCTGTTAAATGTCAATCTAATGCTAGTTTTAACATGTTGTATGTAAAACAGGCTAAGGTTAAAAAGAATGTTTTTAAGAACACTAACCAGAATCAAGATTGGATCGGATCGGATCGAATCGGGATAATCGATCCTTAATCTTAAGAATTAGAATCAAATCGATTCTTGAGATTTGAATCAATACCCAGCCCTACTCCCAACATTGAGCAGAGTTCAAAACCGAGCTATTACTTGTTACTAGGAAGATGCACAGTGGAACATGTGTGGAGCAGCATATTTAGTTTTAACAAATTGGTTATAGTATTATATGTATTATGTAGTATTATGTAGTATTATGTTTACCTGGTGTTGTCATTCACAGGTTGTTGTATTCTGGGTGAGGAGACATTTAATCCCCATTGGAGGGTGGTGGCGACAGGAAGGGCATCCAGCGTAGAAATCTGCCAAATCACTCACAATCTCTGCATGAAGAAAAAAAATATGTTTAGGTATTCAATCCTGATACAACAGTCAATGAAAATACAGACTCTCTTGAAGCTTTTTTGTTTCATTTCTCAGTCTAGTTTGAGAGCCACCGCACATTTATGAAGGATTTGCACCTTAATATCTTACACCAAAGTTTGTCATAGAGGTGAAGAATTTTCAAAGTTGCCATAAAACGTATTTCTATTGGTAATTTGTGCCAAGATGCCTAAGGGTAAAAGAATTGTTATGAGGATCACATAGGCCCCGGGGCTGGTGTGAACATTCCTGGAATAACCTAACCCAACAAATGTGGCAAATAGTTTTAACCTAAATTAACGCTGGCAAAAAGTTATGATTGTAATGTCAACATATTTTAGCTCAGACAGATGAAGTAGCCCTGACATCTGGTGATGGAGAGCGTCCTGCTGCAGTCTGCTCGTGGCAAGGTCAGATTTACTATAGAGTCCAAATGGGCCCTGATGGAAAGGACCAGATGGATGGGACAGTCTATTCTTCAAATTGTGGAACATTTCACATCTCATGATCTGGAGGGTCAGGGTTGTTCTGGGAATACCTCACGGATGACGTTATGGGCCGGTGTGGACAGTGTAATGAATGAGCAATCAGCAGTAACCATCATGGTCAATGGCATCTGCTGAAAACGTCGCGCAGGAAACTGGTTTAAACGGGCTTTGGACTCAGAGGTGAAGAGCGGGTAATTATGAAGGCCTGTCACAATAACGCATTTTGAAGTACAATATACTGCTGAAGATAAACGAGAATATTGAAACTAATTTATGTCACTCACGCAGTAACCCTGGAGCAGATTTATACAACAAAAATGGAAAAATATTGTTTAAAATTATGCAAAAAACTATTTAGTACATCTGTAATGAGTCATAGAAGTTATTAGTTAAACCTTTTACTTATACTTATACTTATATAACAAAAACAATCCCAGTACTGCAAAGAAAATGCATCTTCCAAACCTTGAGGAAATGCACATTGAAAAAATACCAGGAGTTGTTGTTTCATTCACATACAATTACTACTAATCTGTCTACATTTCCAAATCTCAAATCATCTCAAAATGCTCTGTTCCACCTTGTGATGTCGTAAAGCAGTAGTTTTCAAGCTACTTTTTACCGTTTTTAGTGGGAAAATCCAGGGTTAAAATGATTCAAAAGATTCTAGTGAAGCTGTATGGGGTTTAAAAACACAATGGAGCACTTCCTGTAATACCACATGACATCACATGGTGGTTTCTGTTTGAGAGACTTAGACTTTGACAAACTTTATTGATCCTCAAGGGAAATTATTTGGGCACAATAGCATAGTACACATCACAGTTCAGCCTAAATGTGCAGAATGTGTGTGTTAAACATGTGTGAATGAAACAAACAACTTCAGGTATTCTTACGATGAGGAAACATTATAACAAAGATCAGAAAATAGCATAATATGAGCTCTTTAAAATTCAGTACCCGTCCAAACTCTCCTTCATTCCTCAGTCGTTTTTATTGGACTTTGCTGCCACATAAATGACCCTTTGAATGTACAATTAAATCTGAATGTGAGGGAATAATATTTTTACATCTGTGTTAAGTTTCGTGTCATTAAATGTTTGCTGTGACTTTGCGTTCACAGTTAAAACCGTTCACAAGTCTCCAGACGATTCCAACGAGCAAAATACAAATAAATTGAAAGAAAGAAATAAGTTACGCCAGTGGTACATGATCAGAATCCCTTTGCCCTTGCTGTCAGCCTGCCTCTGAATGGACCAGTCAGCCTGCCTCCTAATGAAGGTATTTGCATCGCCAAGCTGTAAAGGTGCTTTTCTTTTTGTCCATAGACGTATTTATTACTATGCACCACAGCGAGCTCCAACCCCAAGTCAGAGGAGGAAGTAGTGGGCTCGTACATTGTGAGAAATCAAGTTTTCATATATAGAATGAAAAAGAGGAGACGGGATATTAAACGATTCTGATTCTATGAGGAATTTCACAGGAAGTCTGGAAAAAAGGCATGTGCATGAAAGCTAATTATTCAGGCCGACTGCTCTGCCTCAGCCCACTCTAAATCCCACCACTGGTTCTCATTAGCACTGCTGCATACGTACAATACAGCCGCTTTAGTATTTGTATTTACCCTATATTTGTGAGCGTCAAGCTTTGATTTTCCCCACGCTATTCTCTGGAGCGGCTTTTTCAAAGACGAGTCGAGTCAGGAGAGCTTAAAAGTTCACCACAAAACATCCCAGAATAAAGGAGCTCAGGAGAGGAAAAACGGTCTAAGTACAAACAAGATAACAAGAGAAGCAAAGCAGCAAATAGACATGATCTGGGGCCTAATGCAGCTGCTGCTGAAATGATGAGGAGGTTTTCAGATTTATGCCAAAATGCCTAATATGGTCTAGAGTCTAGACTACTATAAATATCCTGATGTGTGGCTCTATAACCTAAAGAGGCTGGATGTCTGGGTCGGCCGCTGTGATCCTGTTTCCTCTCAACTTATGAAAGTGACCTTAACTAATGATTGGTGTGACCCAGGTAAATGTCACCAGGGAATGGAGTGATGCTGGTGGCAGCTGGATCCCTGCTTGTGTCAAATGTCACAGAGGCACACGCATGCGCACGTGAACATTTGTGTGTGTGTAAGTGTGCGTGCACGTTTGAGAGACAGTGACCTCCTGTAGCCCTCAGCTCTGCACCATCAGCACATCCACAGAGCAGTGAGGAGCCGAGTCGGCAGAATGCTCATAGTTTACACACACCCACCTCCAGCGTTAAATAACACACACACACACGTATATACACACGCACACTCACACGCACACACACACACGCACACAGACGCACACTCACGCACACACACACACACACACACGCATGTGCACCTCTGGCATACACACTGAGGTGCGTTTTACACTTCCTCAGCAACATTTATCTCTGTTTTATTTCAGGTGATAAAGCCCCTGATATAACTCAAAGAGAAAGACAGAAGGACAGCATGTAAATGCAGCCATGAAAATGAAAACTGGGCTTGAGCAGAATCTCAACAGCCTCCGAAAGAACCACTGCTGCAGCATCAGGACAGAGATATAACTGATGCTGCTGAGGCACCCCTGCCACCTCCATAATGCAAAATGCAGGTAAATGGAGGTTACTGTTATAAAAACCCTTTTAAAAACATGCTAATGAGAATTAATACATAGGACAACTGTTGTTGACTCATCATTTTGGTTGTAATTATTATAAATGTAATGTAGCATCATCAGGTGAAGCTCATCAAATATTCTTTATTAGAATGAGCCCCGGAGCTCACTATATAATGTATCATTAAACAACAAAAAGGGTCAGTCGTTTTGGTCTAACCTGCACTGATCATGTGACCGTCCCATCTGGAGCTGGGCCGGGCGGGGTGGGAGTCTGGAGGACTCACACACCACTGCAGCATATGTCACTTTGCCAAGTGAAAAATGTAAAATGATGCAGCGGGAGCTCATAAAGCGCTCCCACAGGTGTTCTATAAAGTTGTTGTTGCGAAGGCTGAGTGTTTTATTCTCAGAGGTAACCTTCTATCAGCGCTCACAGTCCCTCTGCGAATCACAAGGACGCCGAGGTCGCACCAGGAGCCCGTAAACGCGTCTCAGCTCCAGGTGAATGCTCAAATAAAACGCTGTTGGCACCGAGATTTTGTGATTTCATGAGGTCGTGACCCCAGCTGTTTACACCTCCAAAAAGTGCTTTGTGTCCCTGATTGGTTATAGACTCCTGTGTTAAAGTATCCAATTATCCAGGCAGATTATGAGGACTTTGTAATACACCTGTATTTAATATAACCTCTGACTGGGATTTACTAAATCAACAACAAAGTCTCATAATGACACAGCCAATAAAGATGATCAGGTCTGTTTTATGCACAAGCAGCTGCATTAGTGTTTCCTCTAACACAAGTGGCCGGACCCCTGTCTCTGGAATAAGAGAGGGATGAGGTAACAGAGGAAGATATGGATGTAATGAAGACTTTTAAGGCTCTGAGCACTGCAGCAAAGAAGAAAAGTCAAAACTAGCAAAAAGTAGAGAAGAGTTGACCTCTGCCAAGGCACCATTTTCTTACCTCACAATGTGAAAATACAGCAGAATCCTGTCATGTATAATTGGTAAAGACTACATTAAAACTTATCGAGACATTTTCAGTGTCTTACAGAGGTACAGGAACACTCGGAAATTGTATTTTTTGAGACACATTAAACAATGTATGGAAATACCAAATTAAAGTTGTCCAAATTTCTTGTAAAAAGCCTTTATAAAAAAACTTTATAATTTGTACATTATAACTTACTAAATTATGTTAAACGTAAAATATGCTCTAAACACAAGCTCTCTATTTCAAATCCTCTTTAATCTGTAGAACAGGAAAGTTTGTCAGATTAATCTAAATTTTATTTTCCCCTAAAAAAAAATATATATATATATATCATTAAATATTAAGAGTCACTGCCATATAAATAATAATAATAACTTATTTTCATATTTTATTGGTGCAGTTGCTCAGTAGTTGAGCAACAAAGAAGTCTACACATCTAACACAGGATAAACAGGCCATTTAAAGTACTCATTAGTAACATGCAATAATATATACACATTGAATTAAATTAATTATCTTCCAACTAAACACTATTTACTTGTTACCCTTCTCAAAATGTTATTGGCACAGTCTGTTTCAAGTGGAAAAAAAAAATACAATCGCTCATTAGTCCAACATTTGACATTAATCTGCTTAAGGCTATTTTGAAATTAAAAACATTGTTGCAACTAATTACTCTTTTTATTACTGGGAAAGAAAAACAACAACAATAACAACAACTATATTCTGCTCATTAAAGATGCAGCATGTAGCATTCCAAGGGTTGGTTTCCACTAATACAGTGTAAAACTTACGGCTAATGTATTCAATTACATGTATTGTAGTGCTTAATTTTAACCTCTAAATACTTTGTCACATGGTTGCTTCTCCACTGATCTGACCAGTAACTTGTGTCTGCTTGTCTCCACCAAGACATTACGTTATGTTCTAGTCAAAACAATAACATCACTCTGGAAACAAACAGGTGGCTGATCCCAAATCAAAAATGTCTCATAATGTACTTTTAAACTGGCTCTGCAAATATACTGTACAATTCAACAAATATTTAGTATTATTAAGGACTGTGATTCCTCCAACAGTGTGTGTTGTCTCCTCTGGGAGATAAGCGAACATATCACTGTTACAGTACGACTCATATAGACTGATTTTATTACCAAGCTCCTGCACTCAAACTAATTATTTTGTGAAACACTTTTTTTTTGCAAACAGATCCCTCCCAGGCTCTGCTTGCTGCTCCCTTAATAAGTCAAGAGCCATTGATTTCAAAGGTAACATTAAAAGTTCAAATTCATCAAACATGTCCTTGGATCACTTTCAAAGCAGTGCTATTAAAAGTCCCAATTACCAAATGCTAACGCTTTAATGTTTCCTGTTGTTATCATGCGAAAATAGCCCCCCATAACCAATGAATGGATATACAGTACTCTCAAGCAGGAGGGCTCCATCTCCTGTGCAAAATGGCCTCATATTCTTTATTCATCTGTCAGGCTAATTGTCTACTGAGACAGCTAGGAGCATAATGCATCAAACGATGTTGTTCCCAGCGCAACATTACTCTGGCAAGTCCAACAGAGAAGACCAAATAAAAGTCACAAATTGCATTGATAGGAATATCAATGGTGTCCTTACTGAGTTTTAAAGCTCATTTGCCAGAGCTGATACCAGTCGCAAATGTAGTTTTATCACCAGCTTGTCAAAGTGTGGCGCAAAGGAGAAAAGCTTGTCTTGTGCCAATTACAGACGCAATGAAATGACTGTTTAAAGGAATAGTACAAGTATTAAGCTGATTTACTTTAAAGGAGTTAGTGTTAATATTATTGGTGTAAAATACATTAATTTACCAAAAGACAAAATAAAAGATTGAAATCACAAAGCAACAGTTGCAATAATATGTCAAAAAAAGCTGCAAACAAATGAGATTTCCAGGTGCATCATCTTGTCCACCATCTGCAAGAATGTACCATGGTGTGGCTTTATCTGTGTCTATCCCCATGGAGACAAGCACGAGACGATTAGACCAAGTTACAGGTTAGATCTGTGGAGAGGCAGTTGGAAATTAACAAAAGCGCCTGCAATTTAATAAATGCATACATGTAAGTTTAATACTGTCAGAGTGTGAAACATTTCAGATTAGCCAATAGCATCAACACTAAACTAGAAAAGTGACATGGCGCATGTCTATAAGCATGAATGTAAAAAAGGAAGAAATCTGCATTGAAAATGTTTGCATATTTTGCAGATGTTGCCAAACAGGAAGTGAGCTGCAATAAATAATGAGCCACCATTGTTTGGTGCAAAACATAGCGCCTTTGTTATCTGATGAGGAATGAAACAGATTTAGCTCAAATTACAGCTACCATAAAAACTGGCATTTCCTTTGAAGCATTATATTATGAAAACCCCTGAAGGAAAAACAACTCCAAAATGAGATGTTTTGTTTGAGACCATTCCCTCCCTCTCCCTCTCTGCAGGTTGATGAGTCCTCTAGCCAAGTGCTACTTTGGCATCTGCATTGTCCCACATTACCGGCATGCACCACACACTTACAATCACAAATTGCATCCTGAAATTACATCACTTCCCTGCCGCTGTCTGAAAATTACCTCTGTCCCCCACCATTTCACCAATCACTCCCCAGGTTGTGTTTTTTTTCACTGCGTATTTTTTCCTTTGCTTTGCCTCAGTGTTTTAGGCACTTTCCTTCTGCCTTTAACCGGAGGCCCCCTAAATTGCCAGACCAGAATTGCCCCATGAACAGCATGTGGTGTGCAGGGCCAGCGGGGAGGAGTGTGTGTGAACGCGTGAGCCTTCTATGTTATCACCATCTCTTTTCATTTTCCTCTCCAAGTGGTGCTGTCAGGAGCCAAACAAGATATCAGCCATACCCCGTGAACCCGGCTACAGGGAGCCATAACACAAAAAAGATGGAAAGAAAGAAGAAAAGACAAAAAGGTAAACAAAATGGCCGCCTTCACAGACTTCCATCATCTCTACTGTAACCGGCTAATCCTATCATTCCCTTTGTTCCCTAATCCCATCAGCCACTGTGGCCCATGCGTGGCTCCACGGCTGCCGATAATGGCACCATGTAGTGTGTCTTGATGAAGTTCGGGACCCTATTAAAAGTGAATTCACACAAGACTAAATGCGGGTGAAAGGGAAAAAAGAAAACCACCGTCAAATCTCTGCATGTGCGCAACCTTCGCAACATGACTCTATAATAACTATTCCAGTACGATAACAAAAAGTTTACTTTGTGACTCATGGAATCGCCTCAGTTCTTTGTTTTCAAGGTAACTTTTCTTGTCTTGATGTAATGACCTCTGATTTTAATTGTGTCTGAAAAGTTGAGATAGTTTGGAACAATAAACTTTCAAAAGCAAAAGTTTGAGAGCTGATTAAAACTGCAGAAATCTTTGCAGTCAAGTTCATGGTTTGGTTGTAAATGCTTCTTGGCAAATGTATATTCATGTCAATGGAACTGAAAACTGGAAAAAAAAAAGAAAAAAAGAAAATGCAATACAATTTTCATTATGTAGGGTTCTGGTGTGAGGAAATATGTCAAAGTTCGTGTGAATTTTCTGAGCACAAGAGTTAATGTAGGTCATAACCCAAACCAAGTGACCAGTTACTGACATTTGCTACTTTAAATCAACTTGTCGGCGTAAGAACAAAGTGTCAAGGTGTCAAACTCTGGACTAAACTCAAAATATCAGATCATTACACTAATATGGGGAGTGAGGAGTAACAGTGGAAATCTCACAAAGTCAAGTCACTATGCAGGTTCAACCCACTTATAGCCCATAGTTGTTGGTTAAACTAAAAAAGTTAGCATACAACCCTTACTAAAAAGATGATTAGATAGATGGATAATAGAATAATGAATATATTACCCTAAATTAAAGGAAATTTTCTTACAGGGCCAATATTAGGCTATTTTCTGATTCATTATAATGTCAATTCCTCTTCAAAAAATACCTGGAGTTGTGTTTTGTTTCATTCACACATGTTTAATACACAAATTCTGCATATTTAAGCTTCTCTCAAGCTCTTTTCTCAAACATAAAACACTCTGTTCCACCTTATGATGTCATCTGGTAATACAGAAAGTGCTCCACTGTGATTTTAAACTCACCTTCACTGAAATAGCCAGTTTCTACTAAACTAAAGCTAAAAGGTACCCGTTAATGACATCACAAGGTGCATTTGGGGCATTGGGAGGTGTAGACAGACTAATAATTCAGGGTTATTCAAACATGTAGGAATGAAACAAAACAAAACTCTAAGTATGTTTGTGAGGAGGTAAAACTTTCTGACATATAAAGCTCACAAGAGTCAGTTTTCTGTAATATAGGACCTTTAAACATCCAAAATCCACAGTCAAATATTTCTGCAGACCTCAACAAAGCTCTATAATAACTCTCCCGACTGTGATAACTGAAAGTTTCCTGGGTTTATTCCTGTATCATTCTTTGTTTCAAGGTAACTTTTCTTTATGCGTTGACCTCTGACTTTAAATGTTTGCGGTGGAGTTTTATTGCTTGAATAAACTGCAGCCCGCGGTCAAGGAGAGATGTGACCGACAATCAGCGTGTTTAGTCCCCCATGTCATGTTGAAATAGCAGCTCGGGATGAAACAAGGCACCGCATGCATATAAAGTCGCCTCTAGCTTCCCTTTTTAAAAACTCCATCATGTGTTAAAATCTGAGATATTTACAGTAAGAACATTGTGGAGGAAAACAAGGGGGTCCAGGTGCACAGTATAGGGAAATATAAAGAACGCCATCTTATTCATTCTAGTGTGAAACGGGAGAAAGCCAGGTTATAAACGGCTGTGTGATTGAAGCGAGCTGCCACAGATATCAAGGTTGTGAGAGTCAGAGGATTGTAGCAGCGGTCATGCAGGATAAATGAGGGAGCGTGGATTCACAAGCAAAGCAGAGGCCGGGCCCGTCTTCCCAGGAGTTAACACAAAGGTTCTTTCTGCAAGCAAAGCAAGCAGCTATTGTCTAATATAATGCCCTGCAAATAATGTACATTGTTTGATAAAGAATAGCTTTGTTTCCGGGCAAGTTGGTTACAATGAACTAACTGTGCAAAAGTTTTGTAAGTTCTGAAAACATGTTGTGCTATTATTGAAATATGTGATTACTGAGATGAAGACACAATATGGAATAAAGAATGAATGCCTTTAGACAATGCATTTTATTATCTTATGTTGTATTGTTGCTTTGTCTCTGCTCTGTGCATTATGTTATTAAGTGGTAGCCCATTCACCTTCACAATTTAAATCATGATTTATACCTGAGGAAACTTCCAGGCTAGTCTCATCTACACTACTGTACATCTGGCTCAGTATTATAGAATGGACTTTGCAAACATCACTAGCAATTTATATGCACAGAAAACAGGAATTAAAATATTACACTTAATTTCTTAAAATGTATATTACTTCTATTTACTTCTACATGTTCCTTTTATTGTTTTGATGCTCTATTTGCCTAAAACAATGCATTAACTTGTTAAACATGTTTAAAAAGGTTCACTTTTTTTCTGAGTTACTTCCCCCCTTCAGAGCGCACTAATAATACAGAATATCACTTTTGTCAAGTTGTACCGTTTTGTTTTATTTTATATCCAGCTTTTGAATGTTTAAGGAAGCATGTCACACTGGGGAGCGTGAGTGATGGAGGCTGTGGACAGGATCATACTCCTAACCCAAAAACATGCAACATCCCTGTGACCCGTGGGACTACGGATGGATTCGTGTTTGTCATGTATGTTCATTAACATGCACTGTCCCAATCAAATAAACACATAAATTAAACCACAAGGAGGGTTTAAATAGGGCCTTGGAGAGATCCCTAGATTAAATGACAGTGAACAGTCTTCTTTTGCATGTAAAGGAGAGCCCTACACTGATCAGCTTTAAAACACAACTGAACCTATGGCTGAAAACCAACCAGTCATGTGACCACTAGACTTTTGTTTTTGCTGCTTGTGTTGTATGTTGTATTTTTATGTATTTGCCTGCATAGGGACTACGGATGAAAATGAGCTTTGTAGCTAAAATCTGGCATATTTACATTTAGTTTTATACTTATGTTCATTAATGTGCATTGTCCCTATCAAATAAATAAATAAAATAAAATAATAAAATATAAGACATATACACTTGAATGACATATAAGACCACTTCAGACATGTTTTTAATGAGGAAGCAATAACACAGTGGAAAGTTCCAAAAAGTCGATTTTGCATATTATCCCTGCTTTAACGGGCCCATATTACACTATGTTCGGATCTACATTATAATAGTGTTTCTCTCATCACAAACATACCTCTGTTCCTCTATTGTGATGTCATGTGGTAATACAGGAAGTACTCACTGGAATCCCTGGAATTTCACATGGTGGAAAAACAGACATAACATCACTAACATCACTAAAACATGAAGGTATTTCAGCATTCAAACATGTCTTACAACTCACAAGAATCCATTTAGTGTAATATAGGATCTATCATAAAAAATCATCTGGTCGCAACACGGTTCATGCTCTTCGTTAGAATATTCCTGCACATTCTTTATTTTTGCCTGTTTTGCACAAATAGATCCTGATTCTTTTAGACAGTTCTATACAGCCCCTGACAAAGTGCGTTATGAAGTATTCTCAGCTGAAGTTGTAACAGTGGATGCATTGTAAACCGTGATGGACCTGTCACGCAGCCAGCCGTGTTGGCGGGGTATATTTTGAGAACAATGGTTTGAGAGTTGCCCAAAAGCCATCGGGAGGTTACAAAATCTAACGAGTACCTTAAACAGCTTGAGTGCGGTGTGCAATTTTACGCTCCAAGTAGTAAATAAAACATAGTCCGGAATCAGCGACACCGGCTAATGTTTGTGACCAACATACAAAGCCTACCATTTGCAGACATGAAAAGCCCTGGACACGCTCTTACGCGGTATTATGTTTACAGGCACACAAATAACATATGTTTTTTGTGATTATATTGAATTCCCTGGCTGTTGTTGTGACCCCATAGCGCTGTGGTGATATGCATTAAATAAAGTACTGTTTTTTTTTTACTACAAGAGAAATGGCTGCACAGACAGAGAAGCGCGTAAAGCCGTATCCATCTCCGTAAATCAGCGAGCAGGGGTTACTGTGGGGGCAACCTGCTCGTTATTCGAAGCGTTGTTAGCCATGTGCATCAATTCATCAGCACATACCAATTTGTCGGCGGCGCTCACTTCCTCTTGTTAGCAGGGTACTTCACGTCTGAGAGTTTGTTAAGTCTGTGTTATTGGCATGCTCTTCACGTCGGATCTGCTTTGAGTCAGTGCGTACATCTCTTTTTGGAATAGCTCATTTTATATGGATTGAATATGTTTGGGTACATTTTCAGATTACATTATGTCATTTTTTTGGTTTTTTTATAAATTAAAAGGTGCATTGTGCAACCTTTCCAGTGGAGGATCTGTCAAATGCTTTTCTAAACCTTTCTATCTTCATGGAGACTAAACAAGACCAAGTTACAAGTCAGATCTGTGGAGAAGCGACCCCGCTCACACTCAGAATACCTGTTTTTCTAGGTATTTCTGAGCTATAAAACCACCTGTAATGTAATAAATGGTTGTTTAATGTCATATTGTGGAACATTCCAGCCACATCAGTGAAATATGAATAGTAACAAGCAGGTCATGCTAACCTAACCCTCCACCAGAAAAGTCAAATTAAAGAATAAATAGATAACTGGCCTCAATTTAAACTATGTAATTTGCCAAAATCATATTAATTTAAAAATATCAGCAGAGCTTATTGGCCCTCGGGAGCTCTGCATTTTAAACAATCGATAGACAATCAAAAACCAACAACATATCAGTCGATCTCTTAATATAGGTCTGTATATTTTGTATTGAACTGCGTTAAACAGCTCTGCCTTAGATTTAATAAATAAACTGTTGGTTTTATTGCTCAGAAATGCGTTGATAAACAGGCATTCTAACTGTGAGCAGGGACGCCTCTCCACAGATCTGAGCTGTAACTCGTTTGGTTTGGGTCTTGTTTAAGATACAATGTTTTAATACTGTGAAACATTCCAGACAAAGCCATAACATCCATGGAGAAAAATTATTGGATGGAGTCTCCACCAGAAGTTACACAATGCACCTATAAACCGAGACACAAACTGAAGTAGCAGATTTACCTTTTAGTATGACAGCTGCATAGTAACATGAAAGATACAGAGCCATTCCTTTAGCATTTCCTTGGTCCTTTCCTGATCCTGTATCTTGGTCAGCCTCTCCCTGTGTATTTGTGCTTATACGTGCAGACTGCCTAATGGGCTGCTGCTGTGGTGGACCTATGGCTGGGGGACTGTGAGGATATCCTTTATCAGACTGATTAGAGAGGTTACAAGCGGCGGGTGAAGGAGAGGGAGAAGAAGGATGTGAGGGAGGGTCTGGCCCGTGCAGGTAAACACACCCCAGGCGCTGTTCGATCCCCACATTTAAGCACGCTCATGCTCAAAGCCGCAATCCAATTATTCAGTACAAAACACTGCTTTCAACAGGAGCTAACCCCATTTAGGAGGTCTGCTCACCCAAAGGATTCTTTTTAATAAACACCAGCAGTGTGTTGACCGAACGGCGGCCGGCCACTGCTCCGCACCTTTTCTCTTTAACTAGTTAATTAATCAAGCACTTTAGCCCCCGACGATCCCAGGTTCATTCTTCACAGGTGCTATTTAAAGGTAAAGGTCTGGACAAGTAGCAGGGGAGAGATCGAGATAATACAATATAACTGTTTGACAATGACGCTTAGTAATCTTTAGTCTAACAAGGCAGATGGGACAAATATACCGCTTTATCTTGAATGTACTTTATTCCTTTTAACATAATGGTACTAAATGTGAGTATCTATACAGTAATATGCTAAACAATCTCTGCTTAAACTCTCCACTCCACTGTGTGACTAAAAAAGCAGACCAAACCGCTCATTTCCATAAAACACTTAGCTTTCCATACAGAGAGGAGCGCAGCCAAGCTAAAGTAGATTGACTCCCATGTACCCATCTTATTAAACATTTATTAAACGGAGTTAAGAGCGGAGATAGTGTCCCGTCATAAGGAAACACAGTTAAAAAGTCATAGAGACAAAGATGGGATGGACTTATAAAAATAGACAAGAGCTCTCTTTATACAGAGGGTGCAGCGGAGAATTCAATCAGCCCATGTACGAGCAAGTGTAATAAAGCTGATGTTTTGGGGGAAATGTGCCATGTTTGTTGTTAAAAATTCAAAATGTGCATAGAGATGCGTTACCAAACCACAGTAAAAAGGAAACAAGAGACTCTGAACATCCACATTAAGTTCAAAGTCAGAAGTACTGGTCACACACAATAGAAGGCTGTGGCGTCGTCATACATACTACGATCTGAAGAAGGCGGCTTTTTAAAATGTTGTTATATTTGGATATCTTTACAGCAGACTTGTGATCCATTAAATATTAAACCACACACATATAGAGGCGTAGTGGTTGGAGGGTCAGCTTCTGCTCGGATCAAGTTATGACGTTGTGTACTTAGGCAAGAAACCAGAGTTTAGAACAAAACCAAAGGAAAGATGTATCTCAATCAAGGGAGTGAGTCTGTGGAACTTGAGTCTTGAAAGTAAAATTAAAGAATCCAAGTCCATCTATATGTTTATGAAAAGTTTGAAATTATCACTATTAAAGTATAAAACTGCTGTGACAGGATGATTTTGTTCCAGGTTAGAAAACACAACCAAAGGTCATACATAAGGCCACTGGATTATAAGGCCACTGTTGATTTTTGAGAAAAGGTAATGATTTTAGATGCACCTTATAGTCTGAAAAATACGGTAATGTTTTCTGTACTTACTTGAGGGATAAATCACAGATGTATAACACATTTAAATCATTTTTTGTCTTATTTTATGTTGATTTTGAGGAAATAAAGTCAGTATTGGTATCGGCAGACATGCGCCTTTTGTTTTTTTTGTAAGGAAGCTGTACATCTATTTTGTGTAATGTAACAGACACTGGAAGTGAATAAGAGTTGATAAGGGGCAGACATTATGAGCTTTTGCTTCTTTCTGTGCCCTTTCATTCATGTACCAAAATTGTACCAAATCTGTAATACTGTGTGCAGATATGTTGCATTGACTTGTTTTGTTTTAATGAATGAAATAAATATTATTGAATTAAATAGAACACTAGTATACTTAGCAGCCTCATTTTCCATCAGTCGGTCCCAAGGCGGCTGATGGAATGGATGGATGGACAATTATCACTTATCACCACAGTATAGAGTGAGTGAGGTTTTGTTGAGTATGTAAAGTGCATTACATGTGCTTTACTATTATCACATAAATAGGCTAAAAAGAAATGAATATGCAATCTTTAAATGTGACTGCACGATGCGTTCAGGTGACATCGTAACACAGTCTGCTTCATAGATATAATGCAATCAATACAAAAAAAAAACCTGCCATCTACACCCCAACTCAGAGTGTGACATTATATAATCTGAAAACTACCAGTACTTGAATCACATGAGCCGATATGTTGTCAAGTCGTAAAAAGTGCACAGAGCTCGGGTCTCTCTATTTTCTTCTTTTTATTTTTCCTTTAATGCCCCTCGCCTGCCAAAAGCTCTCCTGTAAACCATGGATGTTGTGAGACGAGGGCAAGAGGCCAGCCATCATCTTGTCATTATCTGATGGGAACACAGATAACTTCCCACTGGCTGCTTGTTGAAGAGTCCGGGGTTAAAGGTCGTCTTGTGTCCGAGATGGAAAACTGTAGCTCTTGAGGAGCGTGGTATCGATGGCATTGACATATGTAGCGCGCTGTGATTGGAATTTGGGAATGCTCATTATAGTCCTGGCCCGTCTGAAAACAGTATTATTAACATAGAGAGAGGCACAAGCTCGCTCCTTTGAATACTAAAAGCCCTGTTTGCCTTCAGAGGAGGATTTGCTCCAGAATCGATTAGAAAAATATGTACTCTGCATCAGTATGAGTTTGAGAACTTGCCATTATCGAAGTCAAGTCCGTCATTTTCTCCCACTCAGCACATTAGCGGAAATGTTAAACTCAAGGTTAACATATGCGCACTGTCTATGCTTTTTCCTCAGTCAATGATTTATCGCTTTAATTTTTGATCAGTCCATTTTGACGCAGGCCCTGTCAAAGATCGCAATATTTTACCACAAATGATGATCTCCGCGTTGACTCCCGGGCGCCGCAGTCAGCAAAGCCTGACTCATCACTGTCTAATTTAGTGGGTTGGTGTTTTGCATGCACACACATACGCTCCCCCAGCCTTGTGATCTGCAGCTTTGGCTTTGGCCTTGCCGTTTCTCGCTGTTTGCAAACACAGAGCTGCCCTGGAAGCCTCTGGCCGGCCTCTCCGTCACTAATCAGAGCTCCCACATAGAGGCCGGTCCAACACGGCTATGTGCGGCGAAAACACTGCCAGTATCCAATATTGAAACAGACAATATTCCTTTTGGAGACGCAGTTGAAAATTGGGTCAATTCTCAATTCCTTGTCTTCATCTTATAATAGAAGGATTATCCCTCTTACGACACTGAAATGGCTGGAAGAGAAAACTGAAATACACTATATCCTAATTGATATATTTCTGTGGTTCACATTATGGCTTTGTCCAATTGTAACGGAGGACAAACCATTATCAAGATGAGCAATAGAGTAATTTACTGAACAATTCCATCCCTTTGAAAAAGATGACAACATGGAGATTACAGATTACAGAACAAGCTTGTTATGTGTAGTTGGTGAGAAAGGGAAATCAGTAGTAATTGCGAAGCAGACGGTTGTGTCAATGTTTTGATAATAAAAAAGAAACCAAGAGTCATGTTATAATAGCGTGTTTAGAGCTGTAAACCAGAAAACCATATAGTGTATTCTAAAAAGTCTGAGTTGGACAGGCAATACCCTATAGAAAGCAGCTGATGTCACAATAGATGTCACAGGAACAGAAAACTGCAGAAAGTTATGCATCGAGCGATCAATCTAACGTTGTTTTATTTGTAGGAATTACTAATGCATTAATAATATGAACTTATAATGAACTTCACAGTCAAGACGGTTTTGACTTTTGATTCTGCCTTCGCATTGCAGCAGATCTAATCCATAGAAGGATATGGATTAGAATGATAATTGCTAACTATGGCATCACTTTGAATGGCAGGTCACACTCCATCACCCGGGCTGACTGTAATGTGCGGTTCATGACAAATCTGTCAGGATGCACCACTCCAGCTTTTTCAGTTCTGATACTGATTTAAATGTCTGCCGATACAATACTGGCTTTATTTCCTCAAAATCAACATAAAATAAGACAAAAAAATTATTTAAATGTGTTATACATCTGTGATTTATTCCTCAAGTAAGTACAGAAAACATTACCGTATTTTTCGGACTATAAGGCGCATCTAAAATCATTACATTTTCTCAAAAATCAACAGTGTGCCTTATTCAATTCAATTCAATAATATTTATTTAATTAATTAAAACAAAACGAGTTAATGCAACATATCTGCATACAGTATTACAGATTTGGTACAATTTTGGTACACGAATGAAAGAGCACAGAAAGAAGCAAAATCAAAAGTGCACCTTTATAATCCAGTGGCCTTATGTATGACCTTTGGTTGTGTTTAACCTCCAACCGATTTGATGTTGTCCACATTAGTCTAATAAGGTATTAGTGGGCGAGTCAGGAGGAGTAATATGTTGGCCACATATAGGGCGACTGTGCAACATACCGGTAGTTCTGCCGTGTGCTGTACAAGGACCCAAAATGCACCTGTTAAGAGACATGCACCATGCAGATTTCAGCTTTTGTATTTTTGTGTTAAAACTGAACAATGTTGAGAGGGATCCGGGCATGTTTGATGCCCAAATCACCAACTGTTAAACTTGTATTTTTGTGTTAGCTACAACTGAGAGTTACTGTAAATGACCTGAATAAAGTTGAATTTATCAGACACACGTTTTGTTTCTCTTATTGTGCCTTATAATCTGATGCTCCTTATGTGTGGACAATGACACAACTGACATATTATTTGATACTGCGCCTTATAATCCGGTGCACTTTATAGCCTGAAAAATACGGTAATATATGATAATAACTAGTGAGAATGAAGTTTTAATTGGAAAGTGTAATGTGACTGTAAGTATACACTGGTCTGAATGGCATGAGTGGACTTGTAAACACCTGTACATAGGCAGGTGCTTCAGTATCAGGAGCAGGAGGTTGTGATGGCTCGGCTGGCTGCTGCAGAGGTCACAGGGGTTGTAAATCACAGAGGAATCCTAATCAGGTCTTGTTGCAACTCTAATTAATTACAGTCCAGAGGGCAAGAGATCAGAGAGAGACCGGGGCTCCCACACAGCAAACACAACCCCGCGCACCCATTGATACAAACACACAAAAGCTCCGCCGTCTCCTTGGACTGACTTACAACGTGAGACATGAGTCAGCCCGAGTGATGGAGTGTGACCTGCCATTCAAAGTGATGGCATAGTTAGGATTTCTGTTATGAAGGGTATGGATTAAAATGATCTACCTCAGTGTGCAGAAAGTCAGAATAATATTGACTTGAAAGGTCATTAGAATATATTCACTTACAGATTATTCTTACAACTAAACCCATTTTCGATGGATAGCTTTATGATGTTTTCTTCATTGGTGTTAGTGATTTGTTTGGTTAAAATTTGATCTGAAGATATTGACACATCTACCCCTGATTTCTAGGGATGCACCGATAAAATTTGCTGGATCAAATTTTGGCTTTAAAATATCTGTTTAGTCGATCTCCTGTATGGGCAAATGTAATAAGACAATTTACTGGTTGTAGTTGTCCCAGAAAGTCACATACCGTATTTTTCGGGCTATAAAGTGCCCCGGATTATAAGGCGCAGTATCAAATAATGTGTCAGTTGTGTCATTGTCCACACATAATCCACATCGGATTATAAGGCGCAATAAGAGAAACAAAACATGTGTCGGATAAATCGAACTTTATTCAGGTCATTTACAATAACTCTCAGTTGTAGCTAACACAAAAATACAAGTTTAACAGTTGGTGATTTGGGCATCAAACATGCCCGGATCCCTCTCAACATTGTTCAGTTTTAACACTAAAATACAAAACCTGAAATCTGCATGGTGCATGTCTCTTAACAGGTGCATTTTGGGTCCTTGTACAGCACACGGCAGAACTACCGGTATGTTGCACAGTCGCCCTATATGTGGCCAACATATTACTCCTCCTGACTCGCCCACTAATACGTTATTAGACTAATGTGGACAACATCAAATCGGTTGGAGGTTAAACACAACCAAAGGTCACACATAAGGCCACTGGATTATAAGGCCACTGTTGATTTTTGAGAAAATGTCATGATTTTAGATGTGCCTTACAGTCCGAAAAATACGTACAGTACATCTGTTTGAAAATGGCAATTTAACTTGACAAATATCAAATCACAGAGGATCATTTAGATGACGTAAACAGGTATCGGATCAATGAGGTACAGGTATCAGATATCAGCACTGATATTTCACATTTTGGTTCATCTGATATCAGTTCCTAGATATGGGTTCAGTTGTTATCCCATTTTGGTTTATAATGTGGTGTAATAAGATCATTTTACCTGACAATGTTGTCCCAAAATACTAATATTTCAAAGCTGTTCTGTAGTTGGTTTCAATGATGCACAACAATTACAAAACACATTTATTTATCATGCGCTGTCTCTGTTTAAAGGAAATAAATATTTTCAGTCTTTGCAGTAATATTGGTTGATATGGGGAATCAATTATACCAAAGTCCTAAGTATCGACATGAGCATGAAAAAGCAGGATGCTAAGACCAAATTATTTTGTCTTTTTAAAGAATCATGTAGTTCACCTGTAGTTTAGACCTCTACAAACATGTTCTGAAATACATTCTTGTATTAGTTTATCAGTTCATATGTAAGTCTCGTCTCACATGTTAACGCACCTGGAGTTTTTTACATTGTGCACTCCTAACAGAATCCTCTTTTTTAAACATATGACATTTCTAATTGTAAAAGAAAATTATTTTTAATCTAAAAATGCAGATTGCTCAAATTGATGATGAAATGTTTGGGGAGGTACCAGCTAAACTTGCCTTGTTGACCAGTAACTGTAGTATATGTTCTGAAGCCTTATTGATATGCTAATAATAAAGCATATACATTTTACTGTAGACTATGACTATATTTATAATTGTGTATTATAAATCAGAGCAAATTTTTGTGTGTCTTATGATTAAAATTGGCACGCACTCTCTATTTTCACCTCCTTAGTTCTTAGTATTTCTTGTAGAGAAATACTACAGTGTCCTTGACAACCGGTTAATTCAGAAGTGACAAGAAATGAAGTTGAAAAGACTATTTAAAAGCCTTCTATTAATCAGTGAGTCCATCAATCAAAGCCACTGCTGCCATTAAGTTTTGACGCCAACTTCCAGGAGTGACATTGCTGGGAACATGATTGAATAAAGGTAAAATAAAAGTCAATACATTTCCACTGCAATCTCTAATGTGTTATTGAATGGCTTATTTTGTTATTACACAACTAAGGGCTAGCAAAGGTGTAATAAATGTTTAGCGTAAAACAGATAAAGTCTGCAAACGGGGGCCTTGGGCAGGGCAAAGAGGCAAAGAGGATAGTGATCAGCCAGATAATGGATTAACAAGGCGTGACTGATGATCCAAAACACATGGTCGTCAAAGGGCTGGTGTTAAGGTAAGAAAATTATGTTATTTTGTCTTGTATATATCAGACTCCAAGTTATGATTGACAATTCCAATTAAACGTATATATTATAAAGCCTTTTAAGTGGTAATATCTCAGTGCAACTAAAATATGAGTATGTAACATGGTCACGACCTTCAGTTCTAACTTGTTTCGTGTGTTTTTTATTTCTTTTTTAACCCTGTGGATTTCTGCTGTGCCTTGCAGCTGATTGGTGGACTGCTCTCCTGCCTGGTCCTGATTGGCTGTTGGCCTCTGGTTCCTGATTGGTGGGCGTTGTCTACACCCGTCCAATCCGGCCTCACCTGAAGCCGAACCCCCTTATTTAAGGAGACCGCCAGCCCCTGTTCGAGGGCTGCCAATCTGTCATTTTGTGTTTTTGTGTCTCTGTCAAGTTTCTGCTTGACTCTGTAAAAAAAGGTTTGAATTTAATGTGTCTCTCGTTTTCTGCCAAAATTCTGTCAATGTGGTGACCCTGTGTTCTGAGACACTAGATGTCACTACTGACTGTGTGTGTTAATGTAAATTACCCCTTTTGTAAATATTTTAGATCCACTTTTTGTCACATTTACCTTCTACTTTCATGTTCATTAAATTACTCAATTTATATTATTTTTCCATTTTGTTCTTTTTTTTTTTTTTTTTTTTTTTGTTTTCTTCCCT
>KN504820.1:652-15027 GCA_000787155.1 Scartelaos histophorus
AGAGTTTGGAAAAAAGACGGTTTATCTGTCATGGGTGATATCGGAAGATTTGACCAATATTTGTTGTCAATTTAACTTTTTTGGGGTCTGTCCATGCATAAGACTCTTGAGTAAAACTGGAATTAGAAGAGAATTATGCTCAAAATGTCTCTTTAAACAACCATATTAAGCTATTTTTCGTTATTTATAATGTTTCCTCTTCACAAACAGACCTGGAGTTGTGTTTTGTTTCATTCACAACCAAACTCTGCACATTTAGGCTGAGTTCTTCTCTCAAACTAAAAAAATCTGTTCCAATTTGTGATATTTAGACCTGTAATTTCCAATCTACTGAACGTGAACTGAACTGAAATGTAGCTGTTACTTGAAAACTAACTTCATGACATCAGAAGGTGGAATAGAGCATTTTCGCTTTGGAGATGTGGACAGACTAATAATAAAACGTTACTCAAACATGTGCGATTGAAACAAAAGACAACTCCAGGTCTGTTTTTGAGGAGGTAACAACAAACTAATACAAATAATGTTATATAACAGATAAACAAATCTTTTTATTATTTTGCAATGTTAATGTTAATGATAATTTGTGAACTTTGCTACAACATAAATTTGTGGTCCAAGATTGAAACAAGCTCAAAATGCAGGTATTCTGACTGTGAGCGGGGTCGCCTCTCCACAGATCTGACCTGTAACTTGGTCTGGTTTGGTCTCCATGGAGATAGAAAGATAGAAATATTCCAGACAAAGCAATAACGTCTGCATGGATTTTTAAAATTTAGTTTCTACTTAACTTTTTTCAGATATTTGCTTAAATCTATGTTACATTAGGCATTTTTTGTGTTTTTTTATGTACACGAATTGGCTACGACCTTAAAAAATGTCATGTGGTGCGACCGAGAATAACCTTAAATAGTTTTATTTTCTAAAACATGCTTGGGATGTTCATCTAAGTTGTGAGTCATATGAACATGAGATTGAGATTTGAAAAAACGGACACGCTTGGACAATATTTGTTTGAATATTATGGGGAAATATCTATTCAACAAAGATGAAATTTCATGTGGGACTAAAAACACTTCAGAAAATATGACAAAATAGATATGACAAAATAAATGTGAGTCATTTTAAAGACTTAAAGATTTAAAGTCATTGAGACATCTGTAGGACAAATATCAAATATCGGTAAAATAAAATATAAAATCATATCAGACTGTCTGTAGTTGGTAGATGTTACTAAGATGCATAAAAAGTCGTCCTTATTTTATACATATTATTTTCCTCTTATTAAAACATACATGGAATTGGGCTCCGTTGGTGCTAATCCTGCAGTCTCCTTTGTAAGTGCACAGAGCACTGCTCCACCAGCTGATGTCATGAGTTTTTATCTCTTTATCCAGGAAGTGCTTCTGCGTGTTCTCTGCATGACTTTGACCCTGGCATTACGCACTGTGTTTTTAAAGGCCAGACCAGATTTCAGCCACTAAGAGACCTCAACTAAGACAGTTACAGGCACTGCATTTTGAATTAGGCTATTTTCTAATCTATGGCTAATGTTTCCTCATTCAAAACAGACCTGGAGTTGTTTTGTTTCATTAATTTCACACACGTTTAACACACAAACCTTGAGGTGGAACAGAAAACACTCTGTTCCACCCTGTGATGTCATGTAGTAATACAGGAAGTGCTCCACTGTGTTTTTAAATGCCATACACCTGTACTATCCTCAGGGAGGTCCCTGTTGGCTGTTCCGAAGTCCAGTCTCCGGAAAAAGGGCGATCGAGTTGTTTCAGTCTGGGCTCCTCGGCTTTGGAACGACCTGCCTACTGGAAATAAGGCTGCACCATCAGCATCATCTTTTAAATCACTTCTTAACATTTTTATCGGTTGGCCTTCCTTTAACTGGTTTAAGCTTCGTTTTATTCCTTAATTATTTTTATTCTATGTATTTATTTATTATAATAAACTGGTTTGTTTGCATTATTGTCTGTTTTTGTGTGCTTTCTGTGTGCCGTTTTTATGCTTTTTGTATTGTTCATTGCTGCTTGTACAGCACTTTGTAAACCTTGTTTTTAAAAGTGCTTTATAAATTAAAAAAAAAACCTGATTATTATTATTATTATTTATTACTAGCATCATTTGGATAGTTTCAGATCTGGAATTACCCATCTTTACTGACCTAAAGGTAAACTGTAGCTATTAACTTGAAAACTACTAATGATATATTCTTTTTCTAGGTGTTTTTGAGCTATAAAACCACCTGTAACTGAATAAATGTAAGTTAGAGCTGTTTAATGTCACATTGTGGAACATTCCAAGGAGAGCAATGACATATCCAAAGAAAGTTCATAAAGTTCATAAAGTTACACAGTGCACGGTCATTTTTTTTTGTAATTTAGGACCTTTACGAACTAACAGACCTCCCAAACTCATTTTAGCAAACTACAGGACTTGTACTGATGCAAAAAACGTAATTGTTGTCAAATATAAATGTGGAAAACCCCAAGAGTATCCCAACATTCCCAGATAAAACCACACATACCTGCTGCGTTCCTTAATTTCCTTAATCTAGACAAGACAACGACATGCATTTAGGTGTTGCCATAGTAGCTGATGTGGCGTATGCAAAAACCGTCTCATCCTCTCGAGGCGCATTCAAATCCAGTCCTTTGTGTTTCGGACATGGACCTGCTGTTTTGCATCGGGATTACAATTCTATCCTCAGCTGTTCACAGTTAAAGGTGATAAGCCAGGTCAACAGATCTCAGGCTTTACACTGAAACTGGCAAAGAATATGCAGTAAAACACTAATATAACATGTAGAAAATGGTAAGAACAGGACATCGTATCGTCAGAAATCACAATAATATCAGAGGCCTGCTTAAATGAATAGTTATGGTGCAGCATGAGCTAAAAAACCCCAAAAGAAACTACGATCCTTAGCTACGTTTTAGCGCAAACTACATAAAGAAATAGACCTTTTTTACAACACCCTGTCTTGTATATTTTCCACCATCATCACCAAATCTTCATCCAACAAGGTCGATAAAGCACATATTCTGTCCATGAAGAATTTATCCACAACTAACAAGGTAAAAAAAGGCAAAATCTTAAAGGCTAACAATGACTAGCATTAGCAAACTACTCCTGAGTAAATCTAACATTTTAGTAATGAATAAAAGTATTAATAAGTATTAAGTAATTCATTAATAAGTAGCTTGTTAACTCAGACTGACTCTAGAATTAAAATAAAAAATCTATTTCATAACATAGACATTAGCTTAGACAGATAGATTTGTGCAGCTCGAATGCTACAGATGTCCACAGATTACACGTTTAGCATTTAAACTGCACAATTCTCTCTGTCTATGCTAATATCTACATTATGAAATACATTTTTAATTTTAATTCTAGAGTCAGCCTGTGATAACAAGTTACTTATGTTTTATTCATCACCATAAGGTTAGTTTTGTTTAGCTCAGGAGTAGTTTTATGTTTTACATCACCATAAGGTTAGTTTTGTTTAGCTCAGGAGTAGTTTGCTAATGCTAGTCGTCGTTAGCCTTTAAGTTTTTGCCTTTTTTACCTTGTTAGTTGTGGATAAATTCTTCATGGACAGAATATGTGCTTTGTCGAGCTTGTTGGTTAAAGATTTGGTGATGAGGCAGATTTACGAAGCTGCTGGAAAATAAACGAGACATTTTCACAAATGTTTTGCCATAAAAAAGTATTAACCGGAAGTCAGTCTTCCAGCTGTTATGGAACTGTTTTAAGCACTTTCTTTGGCTTAGGGCTGAATCAAAGTCTTGTCAAAGCATTTTTGAAATAAAAATTAACGTATTTATAGTTTTATTACCTGCACAAAATCATACAGTGAGATGCGTATCGTGAAAGTATCGTACCGAGAGATTTGGATATCGTTACATCACTTCCAGTCAAATATTTTTTTTTAAATGTTTAACAATTTCTATATTTAAAGAAAACGTTAAATATATGAAGTAAGATTGAACACTTTTTACATTTACAGAAAACATTAAATACATAAAGTAAGATGTATGGAATTGTGCAGCAAAGACTTAATATCTTTGAATAATCCTCACATCACGCATCTTTTGATTTGTCGAAGAAAAAAAAATGTAGTAAAGTTATTTCACTTTTTTTTCTTTGTTACATAGTCGCATACAATTTTTTTAAAGTATATTTTTGGTAATTATTTGGGGCTTTCCACCTTCAAGGCACTCGAAACGCTTTACATCGCCCATTCGCACACCGGTGTATGCAGACACTGGGGGCAAGGTGGGGCAAGTGTCTCGCCCAAGGACACAACCACAACATTCAGCTGTGGCGTCCAACTACCAACCTTTGGACAAAATCAACCAACTGAACTACTGTCTTCTCCTTAATGCCTTCTGTGTATATATAAACATAGTAAAAAAATGGTGAGATGGTGAGTAGTCATGTCATTATTTAACTTTTTTTTGTGCAATGCATAATTCCATAGGTCTTACTTCATATATGTGATGTCTTCTGCGTGTATAAAATGTAGAAAATAGTAAACATATTGGAAAAAAACATCGAATGAGAGGGTGAGTCCAAACTTTTGACTGGTAGAGTAACTGTAGTACACTAATTCTTGCTGTTTCTGTAAGACTATGGCCCCTCAAACTGTAAATAATTCTGGGGAAGGAGCAACGCTTTGATGGAAATGATCAAAAATAAAAATGTAAAACAGGTTGTGGAAAACCCAAGAGAATCCTTATGTCTCCAGATGAGCCTGCAGTATTTCTTAAAGATCTTATACATTACACAAACTTGACTCTCGCGAGCTTTAAGTCAGGTTAGAATCCTGTTACCTCCACAAAAACACACATGAAGTTGCATTTTGTTTCATTCACACATGTTTGACTATTCCTGATTCATATGCTAAGCTCGAAATGCTCCGTTCCACCTTGTGATGTCATCGTTTTTTGTAGAAATAAGCAATTCCAGGGTTGAAATCATCCAAATTATTCAAGTGCAGGTGTATGAACTCAAATAAATATGCAGGATTTGTGCATTAAACATGTGCAAAATAAAAAAAAAAAAAAGAAAGTCTGTTTGTTGATGAGGAAACAACATTAAAACATAAAGTAGATCAGAAAATAGCAGCAAATTTGCCCTTTAAAAAACATACCTAGAGTTGTGTTTGGTTTTATTCACACGTTTAACTATAGCCGGCTGATCCTGGCTGTTTCTGTAAAAGGCTCTGGCCCCTCAGAGTGTGAATAATATTGGGGAAGGAGTGAGGCTTTGGTGGGAGGCTTTTAGCACATTATCCGCTGGCAATTGTGCAGTAATCGAATGGGGCAGCGCAGGTCTCTTATTAAATATCTGCAGCAGCGGATTTGCATTGGGGGCTCCTAATAGGTTTAGTGGGCGCTGGTCTGGCTCCGCTCGCACTGAGAGTCGGTGACATTGGAGAGGAGAGAGAAGTCTGCAGTCAGCGCTTTGGAGGCATGAGGCGTTCAGGGGCTCAGAGGAAATCAGGCCTGTTAAGATAGCAATGTATTCGACAATAAAATACTGTAAAATACCAGATAATAGCTGGGGCGTTTGTTTCAATCACTTAAAAGACCAGGTATTTATTTGAGACCAGGCAGGCGATTAATTCCTTCCTCACAAAAATCATGCTGGGAAAAAAATGGTACTCAAATGATTTTAACCAGTATGACTATAATTTAAGCTATACGATGACCTGGTACTTTGCGATTCCTGCCTTTCCTCGCCCCTTTGTTACAACTTTCCTCTTACGGCACAGCAGCGACGATGACTTTGCTGCTTCCTCTGAATTGCCAAACTGAAATAATATTACCAAAACTCCTAAAGATTGCTGCCATTTCCTGCCCGTTACGTCGCGCCATCTGAAGTCAAGCTGCTCCTGTCGGCTGTCGACATCAGGCTCTCTATGGTGTCGCTGCACTAATCATGATCTCTTGGTTAAATAAAGCACAAAAAACTGAAAATGGGACTTTGAGCTCCTCCTCGGCACCAGAACGACTGTTGGGGGTATCGGCATAGGCTACTTTCTATATTAGACTCAACTGGCGGTAATTTATCAAAATATACACCTGCATTTAGCACCGGTTAATTGAAACCCAGCTGTTATTTGGTATTTTACAGAATTCTAAATGCACAATATTGTTAAAAACATGACATGTAGTAACACTTAGAAACACGTTTAGTTAAAAGATCTACACCCAGAGTATCACCATTTTTCATGAGTTTACTTAATAAATAACTTCATTACACTGATCAGTTGTTGCCATATTCATTCAGTCTAGAAAGTCTTTTTCAGTCAAAGGTCTTGCAGATCTGTGTCAGGGCAGTTTGAGGAGACAAACAGCTCTCAGGACAAAAGGGTCCATCCTATGTGTCCTGCAGCATCACAGCAGCCTCCAGGGGCCCCAGGTGAACACAACAGGAAAGGTCTTCTTCTTACTCCGCTCTGTTGTTTTGGTTGGTGATCAAATCTTCCTCAGGGTATTTCCTCTGGAAGGTCTCCTGCCATATTTGTAGCATCTCAAATGTCTGTAGCTAGCTCCTATGTTAGCCTCTTACACAGTCCAAAAACTCTGGAATTGCCCATCTCTGCTGAACAAAAGGTAAAAGCTTGAAAACTACCACTTTATGAAATCACATGGTGGAAAAGAGCAAACCCCACTTTCTTACAGAAGGACACAATGACAGAACTTGCTTTGAGAGAGAATCTGTCCGCTGACCATTGGGTTGTGGGATCACTTCTTCAGTCTTAGGCCCCATCCACACAAAACCGTATTTGCGTTGTTTCTGTTGCAGATGCAGTGTTCGTCCACACTAATCTGATGGAAAATGGCTCCAGAGATGGAACGATTTGGTGCCTGAAGCTCCCACGAATTCATCTGAGTATAGATCTGATCCGGCACCATGTGGACGCCTGAAAACACAGATATGCTAACGTAGGAGCTTGAGTTGCCTCCTTATTGGACCAGGTCACTGTGACTAGCGCCTTCCTGATTCGCTGGATTTGTGACATTGGTCATGTGACGCTTTTGTGGAAAACAGGTTAAACAACGGGAAACAGTGTAGCTAGAACTATCTGCTAGTCAGCAAAGGAAAAACGGAACCTCATCTTCGGTCCACGAAAAAACTGGAATCATCTTCTGCAACTTCAGACACAGTGCTCCGCTTCCTTGTTTTGGACGGACACAGAAACGACATTTCTGGACGCAAAACGTGTCCGATACAGTGATACACTGATTCGTTTCAGATTAAACGCAACCTTATTATCGTCCAGAAAAATAAATTCCCACTAGTACCCACAAAAATACTGCACCCCAAAATAATGTTTATATCTTTCTTTTATATATTAGTTAACAAAAAGTCAGTTTATGTATTTATTTTATCTATCCAAACATGTTATTTACAAAAAAACGTATAGGTGACAGTGTTCCAGATCACTCATGTGGTTTGTGTCCGTCGAAAAATATATGGAAAGCAGTTAAATAGACATTGTTTATACAACTCAACTATTCAAATCAAAAGTACGAACGAAAACCAACTGATGCACTCTGTGGTCAATGAGCCATACCATGCAGTGTCTTCCTCCTCCACTCCTCCTTTTCCTATCTCCTTTATCTGCCAGTGAGGAAGGACAACATTTAGCTTGATAACAGCTCTGCCCTCGGTGATGTCTAGACCGGATTTCAGGCCCTATCAACTTAAAAGCAGAGTAAATAAAAACGCCATTTCTTTCATCAGCGCAAAGCTTTTCTTCTGAGATAGAAAAAGTCCAAGTGGCACAGACCGAGGCGCTGAGGTCCGAGCAGGAAAAGTCCTCAAAATCCCTTGTCACCACTGAACTGTATTTGCAATTGGCTTTGTAAAATCATACAGATAATGACTAATAACAATACGCATAAAAGTACGCATAAAAATAATAAATAAATGGCTGTTACTGCAGGAGTCAGTGTGAAATTTGTAACTCTATACACAGAAAAAAAAAATCTAGCCAAGTTATGATGACTTGAATGAAGAAAGTTTGAATGTCTTTTTTGACTAACTTTTTCATTTGGTGGCACTTTTGTGGAAAAATTTTGCTTGACACATAAAATGATCTACCAATGGAAGACTTTTTGTACTTAAAGCCACACTGTGTATCTTTTTGGCTACATGTTTCTACGGATATGTCATAACTCTTACATTTATTCAGTTACGGGTGATTTTATAGCTCAAAAATACCTTGAAAAACAACATTCTGACTGTCAGCGGGGTTACATCTCCGAAGATCTGACCTGTAACTTGTCCTGGTTTGCTTTCCATGAAGATAGAAAGGTTTAAAGTCACACTGCGGAACATTCCAGACAAAATATCTCCATGGAGAAACGCATTTGAAGAAAGAAAAATACGAAGAAAAACACACTTATTCCATTGTTAGATCGTTTTACTTCTCAAGCTGAAGACATTTTAACTTCTATACATTTTTATTTAGAGCTGCTTTCACTGAAAATGATTGAATGACCTTGTTTCTTAAAGGTGTATTGCGGTACTTTTTGGTTGGGGCTCCGTCACCTTCATTAAACGCTCCACCTTACGTTTATTCAGTGACAGGTGATAAAAATACCTTGAAAAACAGGCATTCTGATTGTGATCGGGGTCTCCTCTCCACAGATCTGACCTGTAACTTGGTCTGTTTTGGTCTCCATGAAGATAGAAAGGTTTAATAGAAACTCCAGACACAGTAATAACATGTCCATGGAGAAAAGCATTTGACGAAGCCTCCAAAAGAAAAGTTAAAAGAAGGTCTCAAGAGAAAAAAAAAACAAAAAACACACACATCTTCACTTTTTTTTTTCCTTTTTTTTCACAAATCAGAATTCCAAAATGGTTGTTGATAGAATCTGAGGTGCCAATCCCCCTGCGTTCCCCATCGCCCATGTTAGCACCAGTGGGATTATGGGAGGGGTAATTGGGGAAAGTCCGCAGAGGCCCCCGGCACAGATCAGGGGCCCACTGAAGTGTGTCCAGGACGGATTAACCCCAGATGGCTGCTCCTGTGTGTCCCCTGCACACACACACACACACTCACACACACACTCACACACACACGCACACGCACTCGTTTCGGCCATTCCGGGAGTACTCTTGCTAATGCTAAAATGACTTAAAGCTGCACTGTGGAACTTTCCTGGAGCGGGTTCGCAACCTGTTTGTGTCCAAGATGCAGAGATGGAAGATGCAGAGATGGAACCAAGTCGTTGTTTTGCGAGTCTCAAGTCTTTGGCCTCAAGTCCGAGTCGAGTCAAAAACGGGCAAGTCCAAGTCGAGCCTCGAGCCACTGGCCCATAAATCAAGTCAAGTCCAAGCTGCTCTGAGCTTCAAGTCATTTCAAGTCTTTAAGCTTTGATTTTTAGCAATTTATAGGATTTTTAACTGAATTGTACTTAAAAGCTCATGGTATATTTATATGAGTATTTCAATACGAGTTGTAGAAATGCTACTTTTTCCTTTTTAAATGATTTGATAAGATCTCAGTGCGACTCATTACGGTCAGAACAGGAAATTTAAAGATTTTCAAATGCTGTTATTTTGTTGAGTAGTCTGCAATGAAATAGAAGGAGCATGTTCTATGTAGTTCCCTTTGTTTTACTATATTGTATTGTGTATTACTGTAGTACATTTTAGGACACCATCCCACAGTACTTCAGTTACATCCAAAGTCAATAGAGAAGCCGGATGGACATGTTCCAGTTTGTTCCTGTAAAATAAAGCACCGCGTTTATCAACTGGAAAGAGAAAAGTATTTTCTAAAAACATATTTAGGAGAAGCATTAAGTCTTCTCAAGCCACGGTCCTCAAGTCGAGTCAAGTCCAAGTCGAGTCCCAAGTCTATTTTATCATTTGTCGAGTCCTAAAAATAAGTGACTCAAGTCTGACTCAAGTCCAAGTCACAAGTTGCAAATCCTGATCTCTGCCAAGAAGATGTTAAAGCTTTGGTTTAAATTGTCCTAAAACTAATCTGTCTTACATCAAAAATATCCTAAAAAATGTGAAATCCCATTGTGAGTGAGGTCGCCTTTCCACAGATCTAACCTGTAAACTGGCTGGAGATTCTTAAGTTTAGTTTAGCGATAGGGGGACCATCATGTGCTTAAATCCACGTCGTTTTAGTCCTGAAACGTTTTACAGTACGACATTTAATTGAAGTATCTCCATGACGACAAGCTACAGATCAGATCTGCGGAGAAGGAGACCCACCCGCAGGAATAATGCATGTTTTGCGGTAGTTTTGAGGGAAAAAAATCACCTATAATTGAATGAACGCAAGATTTATTTGTTGAAAGCAATGACGTCAGCATAGAGATAAGCAAATGGCAAAACTTCTATCAGAAACTCTACACAAATGCACCTTTAAAATAAGAAAGAAAATCTGAATTAAGGTTGATAATTTCTTTGTCAAGCTGAATTTACTCAAATAAAGGACAATATTCTTAATTTAAGGCATTTAAACTTACCTGGATACGACTGGAGACTGTAAAAAAAGGTGATTTCTTTAATTATCAGAATTTTTATTTTAGATAACGTCTCTAGGGCATAGGGACGACCAGGATGAAGATTAAGGGAGGATCCCAAATCAAGCTTTTCATCATTTTTTACACAAATTGTATTCAAAGTTATTTCACTAATTTGAATGCCAGTCATCCAGATAACCAATGCAAAAAATACATCTGATTTAAAAAAAAAAAAATGCTTTCCTGTTTGAAGTAGACTTCATTTTTTGGTTAATTTCACTTGTTTGAAAAAATTGTAACTAACTAGTTTTATTAGGCCTATATTTTTGTAATTACATTTTTATTCAAGTTACCAAATATTGTCTGCAAAAAAAGACTCCATAACGGTTACGCTAAAGCTTTTTATTACCTCTACATGGCAAAAAGATTGAGATATAAACACAAATCTATCCGAAAATTACTTAAAATTTGTGAAATTATCTTGCTACTTGACAAGTTCTCTTAAAATAAACTTCCTCTACACTAGAATTACGCATCTTCAGAATTAGCAAGTAGGTAATAAATCTGAAAACGAGAATAATAACCTGATATAAGTTTTAAAATCAGAGAAATGTCCAGTGTACTAAAAGATTTTAGTTTTCCGATTCTCAGACGTAACTTTAGAAATCATGTTGATTCTCGTTCACTTACAGTAGGTCACTGAGAGATGGAAACATATCTGTGATTTTGTAAATATTTACATTGTTAAATTCTTTTTCTGCTGCCATATTTTTAGCCTTTTCTGAAGTCGGGCTTGTGTGTCAAATACGATTGGCTGCTCGCGTCAGTCCATCAGTTTGTGCGTGCGGGACAGCGGGAGCGTGCGTGACGTCCCCTCGGCCTCTGATTGGACCGCTCTGGGGGTTAAAGCGAGGAGGGAGAGAGGGACTAGATCTTCCCAAAGTGTACCCGGCCTCTGATCTGGCTTTAGTCTTCTTCAGACGCGGGATATGTGTCCGACGAGTCCGTGATCGTCGCGCGTAACGGGACTCCTCCAGAACTGACCTTTCAAACTGTCGCGCGTTCTCCAAGACTCGTCTCCAAAACAAACCGGGACACTCTCTGGACTTGCAGGAATACTTGGGACTACCCCGAGATGGAGTATACGTCATCCCCCAAGCCGCAGCTTTCGTCGCGGGCCAACGCTTTTTCCATAGCCGCGCTCATGTCCAGCGGGAAGCCCAAGGACAAGGAGACGGAGGAGAGCACGATCAAACCGCTCGGTAAGTCCCGCTCTGTCCGGACCGGCCGCTGCGGCGCGACGTCCCGGTGCGTCAGGGGCAGAGCAGTGCGGAGAAAGGAAACTACCAGATTGAAGTAGAAATTTTGAGTTTTATTGCGCTTTACCCTCAGTTTAATCGCGCGCAATTCGGATAACAAACACGGCAGAGAAAGGGCACGACCTCACACGCATTTCTAAGACGTTGGCTCTTTCAAAATGTGCACGTTGCCAAACCTAAGTTACGTTATTGTGTTGAAAGCGTATTATTATTCTTATTTAACACCTCTCGTTTATTTGCTGTCAAAATATTCCTAAACTGTAATTTTAACTGCAATTTCTTGGGCAATTGTGCGTCTTTTTGTTTTTCCTTCTCGGCCTTAGACTGTTGAAAATATTATAGGCTCTTACCAGAATTTCATTTGCTGATAGTAGGCCTAATATTAGCCTTTACTTATCTCAAAGTATAGTTTTGATCATTTCTAAAAATAGCCTTGCTTGTTGTTGCTATTTTCTGTGCGAGCAAATAGAGACTAAACTGCTGCTGCTTTAGAACGACGTTGTCATTTTAATATTATGGTAAATTAATGGAAATTGTTGGTGCGTGGTCTGTTAAATTATCCTAAATACTTAAAATTACCTTTGTTTAGTGATGGTAATAATTACAGGCCTACATCTTATTTTCATTCAATTATTTATGCGTAATTGCCACAAGAATAAGGCACAGTCAGAGTGGAGGTTTAACTGAAGAAAGCGCCTGGAGTCTGGTCAAATTACACCGACTTTAAGAAAAGAATAAATCTAATAGTAAAGTGGTGTGTGTGTCCTGTGGCTGTGTGGGGCGTTACGGATCATGACTCCATCGTGTCCTTCTGGGTGTTTGGTGTAAACTATGAGATAATGGGGAGAGTTCGTGCCCTGACCCGTGTCCGCGTGTGTGCGCACAGAGCAGTTCGTGGAGAAGTCCTCCTGTGAGCAGCAGCAGGCCCTGGCCTCTCTGGACATGGCCTCTCTGGACGCGCACGGGGACTTCAGCAGCGGGGGCGCGCCTAGTGTGTGCACGGAGCCGCTCATCCCCACCAACCCCGGCGTGCCCAGCGAGGAGATGGCGAAGATCAGCTGCAGCCTGGAGACCAAAGAGCTGTGGGACAAGTTCCACGAGCTGGGCACCGAGATGATCATCACCAAGTCCGGAAGGTGAGCGCTCCACGCGGGCTCAGGGCGCTTCTCTGTGGACCCCCGCTAGATTAGATTAGATCAACCTGCTGTGATGAGGAGCTACATGACCCTTTAACTATGGAAATACAATATAAAACACTTTTGTAGAACTCGTTATTGTTTTGTGCCCTGTCATTACATGGACAGCTCTTTTCTGTTCTCAGAGTTTTGACACCGAAAAAGGGAAAATAAAGAATATGCTCTTATTAAATATAAAATAATGATGCATATAGAATTAACATGTGGATAATTAATAAGGCAATTACTGACTTGATATTTGCGCAAAGTTCCATATAACGGAACAGACGCGGCGCGCACTGCGGCCCTGGATAATAAGAATAGTAATATGTAGTATGTGTAATATGTTATTATTAGGCCTGATATTCTCCATGCTATTAGAGCTAAATTAGGCTCTTAACAATAACAGTCTACATTGAACATATTTTATTGGCTGAATATAATTATATTTTAGCCTATTTGGCATCATTAGGATATGGGCGAAGCGCTTAAATTAGGACGTGGCTACAGCCACCAGGTCCTGGGAAAATAAAAAGAAAGAAAGAAAGAAAAAGAAAAGAATGAAATAAAATATCGGGCCTATTCAAAAAGGGGGATTTTAGAGGCAAACATTTATTTCAAAAGCCTAACCAGCAGAATGTGCTCAAACTGATGTTGTGGCCGCAGGAGGATGTTCCCCACCATCCGCGTGTCCTTCTCGGGGGTGGAGCAGGACTCCCGGTACATCGTGCTCATGGACATCGTGCCCGTGGACAACAAGCGGTACCGTTACGCGTACCACCGTTCCTCGTGGCTGGTGGCGGGAAAGGCCGATCCTCCACTTCCGGCCAGGTGCGTGCACGCCTTTGATCTTACAACACGCGCTGCACGGACGGCCTTCTGATCCGCACGCGCATGCAGCACGCGCTCAAGGCCAATGATTAATTCAGCATTTCACAGAAAAAAATGCTCTTACACATTGGCTTTATTTTGTTTACGCACAGAGCTACAGTTGTATTTATTTATTTCAATTAGCGCGTGTATAATTGCCCAATGAATTTACGCCGTTTGTGCGTCAGGCTGTACGTGCACCCGGACTCGCCGTTCACCGGAGAGCAGCTCCTGAAGCAGATGGTGTCCTTTGAGAAAGTCAAACTCACCAACAACGAGCTGGACCAGCACGGCCATGTAAGAAAACATTTATCTTCATGTTTTTACCGCAGCACAATCACATGGAACGTCCTAAAACATCCAAGTACGCGCGGATCAGTGCGGATCAGGGCGCGCAGCTCAGGCCGTGGCCCCCAACTGTGGGCACCTTCTGTTTTGGCACACACCGGGCCTACGGGCTATCTAGTAATAATAATAATAATAATAAT